>JBBPMK010000157.1:0-48229 GCA_038090295.1 Boletus semigastroideus
CCGTCCCTTCGGCCCTGAACATGGTACTCCTTATTCTGCCACTCATCTGGAATACGAGTCATCAGGGGGGGGTAGTGTTACGAACTCATCCCATTATGCACCCATTTCCTACACTTTACTACCCTACTTGACTCACGAGTTCAAACCTGACACTTGACCTTTCTTTTCTCTTTCTTTTTCAGGTCACATGATCCACAGCCACCGATGACATCATGGTCCAGATCCTTATCTATGACATCATCGGCCTAGGCCCTTATCTCTTATCTATGATGTCATCATGACATCATACCCTTAACCCTGTGCCTGTACCTGTGACATCATTCCCATTAACCAGTAGCATTAGTCGCTCTTATCTTTTAATAGAGTTCGAGCTCCTCTCTAACCTTAACCGTACTTGTATATATAGTAGGTAGTTGACTGAGGATTACCCCTCAGTCTTATCCACTTGTTTATTGGACTTTGGCTTCAGGACTTGTGTGATCTCTCCACCATCTCATTCATATCCTAGCTTCTCAGCTAGTGAAGTGACGTTCCCCCATCTATACTCTTTTATCTTTGCCAGTCGTTGAGCGTCGCTGTAAGATTGTCCGCCTGAGCGTTGGCCTCTGCAACAGTTGAGTGTCGCTGTAAGATTGTCTGCCTGAGTGTTGGCCTCCACAACAGACTGAGGATTACCCCTCAGTTTTATCCATTTGTTTATTGGGCTTTGGCTTCAGGACTTGTGTGAACCAGCTTACCACTCCATTATCTACTTCATCAATTCATAGGAGTTGCCTTCAGGCTAAGCCTATCAACGTGACGCTCCTCCATTAGTTTTGTCTCTACTCTTTTATCTTGCCAGTTGTTGAGCATTGCTGTGAGATTGTCTGCCTGAGCATTGGCCTCCGCAACACCAACAGCACTCTTTGCAAGATCTCACACAAAATTCACAAAACATGAAAGATACTTGTTATCATTTTATATTATCAAGGCATTATAGCCAAGTGGTTATGGCAACAGATTAGAAATCTGTTTCTCTTTGAGGGCACAGGTTTGAATTCTGCTGGCATCAAAGTTTTTTTTTTTTTTTTCTGAATACAACACTCAAGCCCTCAGTGACATTGCTTACATTACATACAAGAATCTAACATCAAATTTACCAACAGCACTCTTTGCAAGATCTCACAAAATTCACAAAGCATGAAAGATATTTGTTACCATTTTATATTATCAAGGTACTATAGCCAAGTGGTTATGGCAACAGATTAGAAATCTGTTTCTCTTTGAGGGCACAGGTTTGAATTCTACTGGCATCAAAGTTTTTTTTTTTTTTTTCTGAATACAACACTCAAGCCCTTAGTGACATTGCTCACATTGCATACAAGAATCTAACATCAAATTTACCAACAACACTCTTTGCAAGATCTCACACAAAATTCACAAAACATGAAAGATATTTATTACCATTTTATGTTACCAAGGTACTATAGGTTATGGCAACAGATTAGAAATCTGTTTCTCTTTGAGGGCACAGGTTTGAATCCTGCTGGCATCAAAGTTTTTTTTCTTTTTTTGAATACAACACTCAAGACATTACATTGCATGCAAGAATCTAACATCAAATTTACCAACAGCACTCTTTGTAGGATCTCACACAAAATTCACAAAACATGAAGGATATTTGTTATCATTTTATATTATCAAGGTACAATAGTCAAGTGGTTATGGTGACAGGTTAGAAATCTGTTCCTCTTTGAGGGTGCAGGTTTGAATTCTGCTGGTATTGAAGTTTTTTTTTTTTTTTTCCAAATACAACACTCAAGCCCTCAGTGACATTGCTTACATTGCATGCAAGAATCTAACATCAAATTTATCAACAGCACTCTTTGCAAGATCTCACACAAAATTCACAAATTATGAAAGATATTTATTATCACTTTACAATACCAAGGCACTATAGTCAAGTGGTTATGGCAACAGATTAAAAATCTGTTCCTTTTTGAGGGTGCAGGTTTGAATCCTGCTGGTATCAAAGCTTTTTTTCTTTTTCTGGACACAACAACTTGAGCCCTCAGTGATATTGCTTACATTGCATGCAAGAAATCATCAGTATGACTTAAAAGACAGACTAAAACACACACATTGCACATCTTGGATGGTTCTGCAATGCAGTAAGGGAGGTCAAGTGAGTCTTGCAAACCTGGGCCACCAATGGTGAATCAAATCCAGTCTGCTTTACTGGAGGCCACAGCAATGCTCCTAAGCTCTGTTTCATCACCACATGAGTTGAGCCATAGCATGGGTATAAATTGGGGAATAGCATGGGCACAGGTACCCATGGGGATGTGGGTGTAGAAGTATACTACAGAGTGCAAGTATAGAATATAAGAGTGGAATGACTGATCTCACCTCAGTACAGGACGGAGTCTGTGACTGAGGTAGAGACGCGTCGGGGGACGAAGGTTATCTACCCAAAGATTATGTAATACGGAAGTAACCGAGTCGGTCCGTTTGAATATAGTCCGTAGTATAATAATACAACAGTGGGTACGAATACGGGCATCCGTGTTGCCATCTTGTTGTTGCCGCCATCGTGTCTTCAATTCGTCATCATTGTCGTGTGTTGCATTGACGTCAACGTCGTCGTGTCGTTGTGTTACGGTGTGTACATCGTGTCGGCGCTGACGTCACCGCTGTGCGCGTCACGTCAAGCTGGAGGGGGCGTGGGGCAGGTGGTGCCACAGGCCAAGGCTTAGCGTTGTCGTCAATGTCCCGCCCCTGTGCGTCATGTGGTCTGCATGGTTGCGGTCGTCTTTGGCGTGTTGCCGGCGACACCGCGTCACCGTTGTCGCTGTCACCTTCATCCTCATCCTTATACTGCGCCCTGATCCTCGTGATGGGGGTGGCAAGGGAAGTGGGGTGGCTGCATCTCGCCCTTGTCATGTTATCGTGTTGCGTACGACACCGCGTCAGACTCAGAAGGGCACATTGAATCCAACTTGGAGTCCTTGCTGTTGGAGTGGCTGAAGCTCAAGCGCAGGGAGCTGGGGTTGTTGGACGTCTGAAAACTCTACTGCCGGAGGTTCGTCAAGAAGACTCGGGAAGTGTTGTAAGGAATTATCGAGGAGATCCTGAACGAGCTGCTGATGCGGCGACTCGAAATGCGCAAAATAGATCATCTATTTTGCGCACTTCGAGTCGCCGTGTCGCCGCTGACGTAATCTGTGGCGGTGGTGTTGGTGGTAGTGGTGGCATGAGACGTTCAGTGCGTGTTGCCGCCCCCGTACTCGCAGCGGGCGAGAGATACATGCCACTATCGGCGCTGCCATCATGTTACCGACAGCACCACATCGCCGCCTTGTAGTCACGATGGTGATAGTGGTATTGGTGGCAGCATGAAGCATGGGGTGTGTGCAACGTCGTCACTGTCGTGCTGCCTACGATGCAGCGTCGCCGTGTCGCCGCCTTGTAGCCATGGTGGTGGTGGTGGTGGCAGCGGGAGGCATGGGGTGCGTGCGCCATTGTTGTCGTTGTCGTGTTGTCATGCTGCCGACGATGCCGCGTCCCCGCCCTCATATATGAGGGGTGGGTAATATGGGAACGGTAGAGGCCAGGGTTCCTCGCCTCATCGCTCTTCGAGTTGTCGCCTACATCACGGTCGCGTCATGGTGACAATGTTGACGGGGCGCGTGTCAAGGGCGAACTCTTCATATTCGATGAGGAACCCATGGAGTTCCCTAGTCTGAGTATGAGACCCTTTCCATCTCTGGGCTCGTGTAGGAGGTCGTTCAGAGGTTGCTGCGTCTTCAGGATCGCCGAGAGTATGGCGTGCGTCAGCACGTTGTTGCCATCGCCGTCAACGTTTGTCCTTGTGCACATTGTGCGCGTTGCGTCAAGTAGCAGAAGGGAGAAATGGTGGATTAGCATCATGCATACAGTGGGAGGTGAAGGTGGTGACACGGGGACGGCAGTGCCATCAACATGACATTGTCATGCGAGTGATGTACATCAATGTGGGAGTACAATGGTGGTGACGCGAGGACGGAAGCGCCACCGACGCGGTACTGTCGTCGTCCTCTAAGTGATCTCTGAGTCCATCATCTTCATGCGCACGGAGTGGCAGGGGGAGGTGAGCATAATGATGGGCGTAGGACGCATGATGGGCACGGCGGTGGCACCGTCATCATCGTTGCATCAAGTAGCAGAGACAGCGGTGGCATGGATGTGCCAACTTTCTGCCAAGTCGAAGTCTACTGTGTTCATTGCCAGTGCGACTCGGCATTGTCGTAGTCGGGTTAATTGGTGGCGTTGTGCATGTCGATTCAGTCAGGTAGGTGGTAGTGTCGCACGGACACCGTCGTCGTCAATAATGAGGGCTTGAGCGTTGATTCGGGGTAGTTGAACTAGTACTACTATAACCTTGACTATCACTACTTCAATCTTACTATCCAACAACTTTTCCTTGCTGGGCGACGGTCCCATGGTCAGGCTGGTCCCTCATGAAATTTCAAAGCAAGCATTGGCACAGTGGAGACACGTGAGTGTCAGGGGGTCATTGACCGCTCAGTACCGGGCTCCATGGCAAAACCTACAGTACTTTCGTGTAAAGAGTGGAACGGAGACTATTTGGCTTCCCACAATGCGTGCGTGCCGAGCGCGACGGTTGTCTGGCTTTCTGATGGACCATAAGTATTTGGGAATGAAGTGCCGAGCTGGACAAGGTCGTCCCACGGTCCGGGCGAATCTTCTTTGCAAATGCTTCCTGGTCACTGGGCCCGGCTCTCACTCGGTGACGGTTTCTGGATCGCCACATTACCCTATTGTCCATTTATTGTCCATCACTGTCATGGATTATTGCAGGACATGTTCCCCAAAGGTCGCATGGAAGTGCATTGTGGCTGGGTCTCCCTTTGGAGACAGTTATTCGGTTCGTAGCGTCGAACCTATCACGAAGTCAGCTCGTTCGCTTCTCTCAGTGATATGACAAACCTACGTTCATCTTCTTACTTGGCTATACAAGGTATGTCGAATTCGAATTGTGATTTTTCTTTCGTCCTGACGCCACTTCTGAACTCGTTGAACGCCGATTAGAATTGTGATGCTGTCGAGAAATTCGGACGCCAAATGTTACAGGGCTATTCAGCCTCGCTAATGCCGAAGACTGAGCGGCTGCAATGAGGCCGTTCGTGATTTTCGACCCCAAACATGGTAGAGTATTCACCGATATTCTTTTTGGTCCCTGAACGACCGACCTTTGACCGACATACGCCTACTTGGTTAGGCATTCACATTACTTACGGACACTCCGGATGAGATTCGCACGAAATTGTTGGCGTAAAGTGGATCCACAATCGTCGACTCTGGGTTATTCGAGCCCGCGGACTCATCAGCGATCTTGGATTGGTATCTGACTCTCAAACGGTGTGAGATTCTTCGTTCAATCCGTGTGGTACATGTTTTGTTCTACCAATGAGCTCCCGTTTCCGATGTTAACCGCCGCGGACGGCCCCGCCTATCGTCCCCCGCTGTGGCCTATATAAAGGCTACGTATGAACCGCGTTGCTTCCCTTCATCCTGATAGCAACATGAGTTACTTGACGCCATTAAACCGGACGAATGTGCTGGTAGCTGCTGCCGTGCTGGCCGCAACAGTTTTTGCTTTCCTTAAAAAGCAAAAACGGGCTGTCCGTGGTTTGCGCCTTCCGCCTGGACCTATTCCTCTCCCCTTCGTTGGCAATATTTTCAGCATTGACGGCAAGAGACCTTGGATAACCTATGCTGAATGGGCGACTCGTTATGGTACGTGTTCACCTTGTATTATCCTGGCAACAATAGCCTAACCTCGAGGCACCAGGTGACATTTTTATGATTCGTGTGTTGAAACAAGACATCATTGTGATCAACTCGGAGAAAATTGCTAGGGAGCTTCTCATTCGCCGATCTAATATTTACTCGGACCGGCCCCACATTGCCTCGAGAGTTCCGTGAGTCTGTCGCGTTTTGTCGCCAGTATATCTGACCTGAGGTTACTCCCTTAGATATGGCTGGTCTTTCCACTTTGCATGGGAGAAATATGGCGATAAATGGCGTTCCCAGCGGAGAATGTTCCATCAAATCTTCAGAGCTGAAACGGCTCCTACTTTTCGTCCTACTCAGCTCAGGAAGGCTGACCAATTTTTATCGGATATTCTTAGTGCACCTCAGGATCTTTTCAAACACATCGACAAGTGAGCGCTGCTGATCTGCGTTTATGTATCGTCGGTTGAGTATGACAGGTTCGCTGCGGCCGTGGCCTTGTCCATTGTGTATGACTATGAGGTCGCCCCTGACCACGACCATTTTGTTGACATATTCGAACGTGGGAACGCCTTGGCTCTTGAGGGCCTGACACCAGAGGCATCATCCATCATCGACGCCTTTCCCTTTGGCAAGTTGTCACCCTTTGCACATATGCCCCTTGAAGCTGATCCACAGTGAAGTTCTCAGATTCCCGGAGTGGTTCCCCGGCGCGGTCATGAGACGCAAAGCAGAATCATCCAACCAGTTTGCCATGCAGATGGTATCAGAACCATTTGAACACGCTATGAAACGCGAGGTGAAACTTTTACTTGTTCAGGTTCGCAATCTAGACTTATGCAAGTCAGGCGATGGGTAGCGGTGCGCCGGCAATGGCACTTGATCTCCTGAGAAATATGAAGGACACTTCTGATGCATCACGAATTCAATCATTCAAAGAAGTGTGTGCGACCTCTGTTGTAGGTAAGGTGTTTAACAAAGACAAACAAGCGTTCAGTTCATTGATTGACTCGAATCCGATAGGGGGCACAGAAAGCGTTGGTCTGAGTGTTTACGGATCCGCACAACCACTCACTTTTACTTGTAGTCCGCTTCGACGACGAAATTTTTCGTATTTGCAATGTGGCAGCATCCAGAGATACAAGAACGCGCACAGAAAGAGATCGATGCAATCGTTGGTACAGATCGACTTCCCAACTTCGACGATCGACCGAACATGCCATACGTCGAGGCTATTTTATTGGAGATAATGCGGTTGTATGCGGTTGTACCTCTGGGCAAGTACTTGGCAATTGTGTACGTCAGCGCTAGAGTTTTCCTTAGGCCTTCCCCATGCTACGACAGTCGATGACGTTTACGAAGGCACTTTTATCCCGAAAGGTAAAGTTGAATGAAGTCTGCAGGACACCGCTTAATCTCTTACCGTCGTACACATTAGGATCCACCATAGTGGCAAATATTTGGTTGGCATTCATATTGTTTCTGGCGCGGGGATCATGACACATTTCACAGGGCCATGCATCACAACAAAGATGTTTACCCAGAACCTCATGTATTCAGACCTGAACGGTTCCTTGTTGATGGAAAGATTAATGGCGAAAAGTCTGTGGAGAGCCTCGCGTTCGGCTTCGGGAGGTAGCTCGACATTTCTTTCTGCCCTTCCACTGTCGACCTCCATCCAGGCGCTTGTGTCCAGGTCGCTATACTGCCGACGATTCATTTTGGCTTACCATGGCGTTTATGTTGTCCATCTTCAAGATAGGGAAAGCCCGAGACGAACAAGGAAGAGAGCTTGAGTTCCAAGTGACCTTTAGCCATGGAGTGACTACGTAAGTAGTTTTTTTGTCCGAGTTTCTCGTGGGTCCTCTACAGCCTGTTCGATAGGGCGCCGAATCCATTCCCTTGTTCTATCACACCGCGACCGGGCGTCGACGTACACAAGCTTTTAGCAACGGCCCGGGAGTCATTTGAATGAAGTGTTTGAGCGGAGCAAGCGATCGATTAATGCCGTCGGGACTTTGGAAAACCGTGTGGTAAATGCTTCTATGCACATGTCGACCAGCACAACGACTACTTGTACATATAGTTGGGCCGTTTGTTACACTAGAAAGTGCGGTGAACAATGGAAGTTGGAGATCTACTAGGTGCCCGTTCAGCACCAAGCCTGGAGACTTGAAGATTGTAACTGAGCTTACTGTTTTGCATAGTTGATCAGTACGACTCACCACAGAGGGCCCAATTGTGGATCATTGATGGAGAACAGGAATATCAACGCCCGAACGGTCCCGTATTAACTAGTAGAGAAAGGGGAAACGATCTCACAAAACCACAGTTTATTCGTCCGATCTGATTGCGTCAGCTCTATCGTCGAACGGCGATGGTGCATACTTCAAATTAAATGATGTTGACCGTAGGTTCAGAGTATTCACTGGATGGAGAGTAGTTGCCAATGTAAGCCAGTGCGATAAACGCTGCCAACGAACTACCAGAGGCAAGGGGTGCCGAGCTGAGGGATTTCCGGCAAAGAGGAGTGGTGCGCGTGCAGTGTAGCAACAAGTACAATCGAATGGTCCAAACGCTTGAGTCCAAGCCTTGGACTCGCTTGTGGGTAAAAGCCAATAACTGGTGTCACCAAAAGTTCAGTAACTTAAGTAACGTCGCCCTGGCCATGGATTTTGGCCCCGAACCTATGGCAGATGAGCTGCGGCCCAAGTCTGAGCCGGGCCCAGGCTCATGATTTGGGTGGGCCTGAGCCCGACCCGGGCCGGCACATCACTAGGTACGAGTCTTAACGAACGATACCATCCGGATGGGAGTGAACTGCCGATATTGCCTTTGGAGGCAGTTCCACCTCTCGTTCGCGGTTGACTTCGCGTTCATGTTCTTCTCCCATCTGTGCGGTCTGGAGTGATAGTAGTAACTAAGTACACTTTGTAACTACACTTTTGGTATTCACTCTGTCGTGTGAGACAAAGCTCGAGGAGTAGTAGATGACACAGCCACGAGTGCACGTTGTATAGAGCACAGCACTCTGCAAGTGCTGTAGCTTGAAAAGGTCTGTCTTACATCGATTTCACACTTTGTACATGGAGCCGTAGTGGACCGTGCGAGCTGTGCGAGGCCCGCGAAGCGTGTGAAAGCTCCAAAATGGAGGAGAAAATGGCTCGCTGAGGAGCGAGGGCCATGAATCACAGCCTCGGCCCTGGGATGACATCACACTCGACTTCAATCTTTGAAGCAAACAACGAACAAAATTATCGACGAGCCACTATGCCGGCAACTAGCAATCCCAGGCTGTCTGCGTCAACCCCCATGTCAACCCGAGCGTCCCTCGTTATCATCTTCGGAAGATCGACCCACTTCCTGCTTCCTTGGTAATCTACCCTGCCCAAGACTAAGCTGACTTGTCGATCCCGGGATAGCCCCCTCACTCTCCGCTCCAGGCAGGCTCTGGCCGACAGCGATTTCGTGTGTGACGCCCCTCAGTGGCGGTTGTCCAGCCACGTCTGAATCCTCCGGTGGTGGTTCGTCCTTCCTTGGCTGTTTTATGCCCACTATCGGGTCCTGTTCTCCCGTTTTTCTTGGAAGTCTCTTTTTACCTAGACGGCCGTCAGGGCTCTTCTACCAGGGAGGGCTCGAGGAAGGACGACGGGTCTCAGGTTCATCACGATGTTGCTTGTGAATCTCACTACGTCTTCAGTATAATAGACATACCTGGGCCTGCACTGTCTGCGAGTCTGTGAGGTCCTGTGGGCGCGGAGCATCATGAAGCTGGTTTGTCTCATTCCTTCTCGGCAACTTCTCGACGCCAGCAGGAATAGCACTAGGTTCAGGCCCAGTCACAGCCGCCTGAGAAAGCTGACCCGTGTTCGAACCCTCCCATGTCTGTGCATCCGCCTTCCTCGGCAGTTTTATACCCATCGGGCATTGTTCTTCTGTCTTTCTCGGCGATCTCTTCGTATCGTCATGAGTAGTATCACGAGGATGCTGAGCTTGGGGTTCTTCTGTCTTTCTCGGCAATCTCTTCATATCGTCATGAGTAGTATCACGAGGATGCTGAGCTTGGGGTTCTTCTGTCTTTCTCGGCAATCTCTTCGTATTGTCATGAGTAGTACCACGAGGATGCTGAGCTTGGGGTTCTTCTGTCTTTCTCGGCAATCTCTTCGTATCGTCATGAGTAGTATCACGAGGATGCTGAGCTCGGGGTTCTTCTGTCTTTCTCGGCAATCTCTTTGTATCGTCATGAGTAGTACCACGAGGATGCTGAGCTTGGGGTTCTTCTGTCTTTCTCGGCAATCTCTTCGTATCGTCATGAGTAGTATCACGAGGATGCTGTGGCGGTGTCGAACCCTGTCAGCCTCAGAAATCCCCTCGATAATACGACATGACATACCTGCCACGAGGGACTCAGTCTCGGCTGCTGCCCTGGGTT
This sequence comes from Boletus semigastroideus, assembly GCA_038090295.1. NCBI lineage: Eukaryota > Fungi > Basidiomycota > Agaricomycetes > Boletales > Boletaceae > Boletus > Boletus semigastroideus. The sequence continues at coordinate 10,208 of JBBPMK010000157.1, forward strand.
TGGATCAGGACTGGGGCCACTGTCTGCCCTCGAAATTTCACCCGACGTCTACGATGGTGTCAAACCCTGTCAGCTTCATAAAACCCTCCTATGCAATGCAACATACCCGACTGCGCGGGGCCGGGGGATCAGGCTGCTGCACGTCTCTCAACGGCTGCGGAGGAGGAACAGCACGCCCGCAGAAAAGCCTGCATGTTTGCCTGTATCAGCACGCGCCTGGATGACAGCTCTCGTGAGGACAGCGCACCTGTTCATTACCCGCGACACAGCTGCGCTTATCCTCTGAAAAAGATTCTGGATCGCATACGTCGCGGTTGGCTATAGTATGAGCGTGGGTAAGAATAGTACGCACCATGCCTATGGTGCTAATCAGTGGTGGTGAGTGGGGGTGAGAGAGAGTGCCATGAAGTACTTATGCAGGCCGGCGCAGCCTGAAGCGGCACCCCCACCAGTATGCTGTAAATCCATAGCGAAGCGCCGAGTCACGTCAGCGGTCCTGCCAACGTCAATATTGCAGGAAAAGCCGCATCATGATGGCCTGATGGTTGTTAACTGCAAAAACTTTTCGGACCCTGTGAATTGAAATGTCGCAGCCCGCCTGATAAGTACGTGCGCTAGAACCAATCCTTAATACGGCCTACATCTTGAGATTATGATGGCAAACTATTCGGGTGAACGACCCAAGGGCGAACATTGACCGGAAAAGAAGTAGAACCCCAGGTCCTCACTTGATCGTGTGACGTATGCGCGGCTGGGGGACAAGTCAAGCGCATATGCTCCCAACGCTCAGTGGGTAGCTGAGTATTGCAACTATATGTTGCATGCGATCAATGGCAATGCAATTCGATGCGGCGTAAGTAGCACTCGAAGTGGTGATATGGGATTACCATGTGATCAACATCCTCGCCTCCGCGTAATGTCCGACTGGCGGAACCGAACTTTCGGAGCTTTTCTTGGTATGTATCTCCCCTCAAATGCCACAGCGAGTCGACGTGGATTGAATTTTCACCCTTGTTTCGATTGTCGGAAATGACACGACACTGAATTCGGATAGTTCAATTTGGCTCGTGTTCAATCGAGAACTCGAGTCGGATTAGAAGGTACGGAGGTGTATAAATCCCCTGGTCTTTTGCGGGGCGGATGACACTTGAATCGAAGGAGATGTTAGTTTGACGATGATTGGCTCACAGACGTACAAGTTCGGTCGACGAGTGTCATTCTGACTAATAACCTTTGTAGTCCAATGCTCAAGCACCCAAGGCATGCGGAATGAAAAACACATTGAATAAATTCAGTGAGGACATGTTAGGATTGCGGTGCAATCACGATCACGTTCAAGGATACAGCCAAATGTACAAGAGTGATACATCGTGTTCGTTCTCAACACGTACATGCGCAACGTATTCATATACCTGTCAGACTACAAGGTCAGCACGCGGTCAGCAAAATTGTTGGTTATAAGGTCAGAAAAGCCGGGGTATCATGTTCCTCGACACACGGCGACCTGCCACGACCTCCCCAGTACGGGGAAAGTGTGCAGAACTCGATGAAGAGTGGCACGCGCAAAACCGAGCAGACTCAAAGAATGGATAAACTGCATTTTCGTCCTCGTGAACAAGATGTCGGTGGATGCTTACCTACGACACGCGGTTTCTGACGATGGAATATATCTGCAAAGTAGTGTTGTTAGCACCGAGCGAGAAAAAAGGACGAAGAAAGGGAATCAGATTGAGAGTTTTGGTATGAGATTGTCCACAAAAGATTTCTCTTTTTCGGAAGCAGAACTGATTGAAATGGTTCATCATAGACACGAACGGTGCATGCATGGAATTCTAGTACGAAAAAGCACTTACCGCCCTTACATGACTGTTGGAGAACGTTTGAGTTCAAATTAAGATCCCGATGGAGCGGAGGTTAAAATGCGGGTATAACGTGGACCTCGATATGGACCTGTGGTGAGTATGATTCCCTCCTTGTCTGTTTTCCATGATGATATGTTCCATTCGAGTTGGTGACGGTCTCCAATGATCCACACTCGACGTGCACCACCAACTGAATCAATCCATGCTCCCTTGCATTTTTGGCTAATACCGTTTCTTCCAGATGCATTCAGGTGAGCATGTTTCCGAGCGTGTTACGCCTCAAGGATGTCTATCAAATATACAAGCATATGTCCGATCTTTCATGATGGACCCATTTCTTTTCTGAAACTATTTTCCGCTCATGAGCTTTTTGAGCTTGCAGCTGATTGCCTGCTCTTTTAGCATCTTAGTTCGTGAATTTTACTAGTAGTGAGTAAACTTAGACTTGTAGTGGTCACGTGACCCGGTATTTATGTAGGGCCGGTTCAAATGACACGAAAGCACCTCATTTCTTGGAATCTAACATTGACCGACCGACCGTCGAGCTCGGCAACGATGAAACAAAAAGAAATCTACAGGATGGCGACATTTGCTTGGTCGCCAGCGTCGACACTCATGAGGGGGAAAGGACATGTGGGGTTCCAACTCCATTGCACTGCCCATGGCTTAGTACCAATGTTCGAGCGCTCACTCACATATTGAAACAAGACATGGTCTCTCGTTGATCAGCCAGACGATCAGTGTTTTCCGCGTCAGATTCACCAATTCCGCCAATGAGGAAAGTTCGATCATATTCATCATACGGAGAAGCGGAGTATCAGCGCACGAAGTTGGAACAGGACGTCGAAGTGAGAACGTCCACGGTATTTCGCCAGGGTTCAAACGTTCATGCCACACTTTTTTACCCGGTCGACATTGCAGAAGTCACGCATAGGTCTAGGTACGTCTCTCATTCTCTGTCGCGACCAACGCTTTCAACGTGCCACGCAGTCAAAAATACCGGGAGAGGACTTGCGCAGCCTTTCCTCTGCCAACATTTCCTCAGCTCGGTTCCCCTTGTCTCTGAGGTCGACGCGAGTTCCTCAGTGTTTCTTGCAGCGTACATCAACTCACTCATCTACTGCATCGAGGACATCTCCGCACGATTGTCCAAGATCAACTTTGGTGTTTTAACGCGTTTTCGAGGGTGGTCGTGCGGGTAGAGTCGAAGTTGGACGTCAAGATCACGGTAGGGTGCGTGCATATGTGGTGGATTTGTGTGGGGGGCGATGTCATTTTCTGGTCTAGTGGTGACGTTGTGCGATTAGGCACGAAGCAATACCAGAGAGACCTGCTTGCTTGCGTTGCTTCGCATATAGGCTGGCAGGTGCGCTCGAATCCAGAGTCCGGTAGCGATGGTCGTCTCGAATCACCTGACCGCCAGGATGGTGAGGCATTTCGATGCGAGCGGGCGGCATCAGCAGGTTGCTAATATGCTTGAGAAGCTGGCAGTGAAGACACCCGAGGTGGCGTACTTATTGGCCCAGAGCTATATCGGGATGAGTGCGTCGTTGTCTTTCTGTGCGTGCGTGTGCATATTGATGTATGGGCAGACGAAGAAGTCAAGGCAGTACGGATCGTGTCGGCCGCGATGGGTGGCTGCCACGCACGGTTTCATCGGACGTGTTGGTATGTTTCCCTCTCGCGTGCTCCGGAAGAACTTACCTCAGGTTTAACTAGCCAGTATTTCTTCATGGCTTTAGGATTACAGTCAACAAGAGTCTCTTTTTGAAAACGGTCTCTGTCAAAATGTGATGGGGTAGGTTTTTCAGGTCGCCAACTAGCCAACTTTCTGTCGCGGAAATCGGGGACTACAGTGTCTTGGGATACCACAGACAATACGGTGGAGCAAAAAATTTCGGTCAGTCGTGGTCAACTCTACGCAGATGCGCGTAGGACGATCCATCCCATTCCGGCGTAGGTCAGTCTCTCCGTATCAAGTGATTGTCTACTTAGCGTGCTCGATGAATCACCGATACAGACCTTCCATCCCGGAGATTCGATCAACCAATATATGTTGAAGCCGAGAGACGACTATGTCATTCAGAGTCACGACGGTGTATTACGTCTTGAAAGATCGTAGGTCTTTCTTCCATTTGGCTTGCGCGCCCGCGGATCTGGATTTCTCCTCACTGCCTCGTCAGGTACGCATCTGAAGATTCTGGAATCGCGATGGGAACCCTCTGCCCCCGCAGGAACCGACACAATCTGGCCGCAGCGCTCCATCCGTCCTACCCGAGCACGACGTGACCTTGTCCGGGGATGAAAGTTTTCTGGACTTGTAGGATGAAAACACATCGGTGAAGCCGATGGGTGCCCAGAGTAGACGTACAATGCGTCGATTGTGTAGAACCACACCATGCATATCTTGAAGACAGGGCCGTGCTGAGGATTCGATTGGCACACACATACGCCTTGGCTTCACAGTGGGCTGTTCGTTCATTTCAGCCAACGATCAACAGCAACATGCTTACCTCAGGTCAAACTCAGTCAGCTATCACGCGAAAACCTCAACAGAATACCACTGTCCGACCTTTATACTGGCATTTGCGCGACACGCATCGATAAGCAATTTCGGCTGATGCCATGATCGCGGGGCTAGAAAGCCATCATGCACGGTCGACGGAGTTGATGCTTCCGCAGCCTGTTCACGGGCCATGCCTTGCTGTGCCGCATCTAGTTCGTGAGTGTCAGTGAGCGCCAACTCCATTTCGCCGATAAGTCAACATCATCATTCATTTCGGTACACAGTGCGGCGGCGTTAGAACGCGACATGTCCCTGTCCCCTCGAGAAGCATACTCGAGATATCTCCTTGGAGATCGCGGGTATCCATTATGGACACCACAACTGAATCTCGAGCTCCGGGAAAGCTATCAGCGGGAGGGACTCAAGATTGGCGACGTTGGCGTCGTCTCGCACGTCGATGGTAGCTTCGATGTGTTGTTCAACATTACCCTACAACGCAGCGAGCAACCGAGACCTGGGTTACTTCGTGACGACTTTATCCCCATCCCACTAGATCAGGAATTAGACTTGGCCACCCTGCCCGATGCCGTGGCTGCGCATGGCGTTATCCCAAGCGCCTCCGTGCAACTAACATCCAAGGAAATAAAAAACCCCAACCAAACGTCATCAAGGTACGCTACCTTTTCTCGTGCTCAAAGAACTAAAATCCGATGGCGCCATTCAAGCGCCGATTATGAACTTAGTCTATCGATGGAAAACGGGGCAGTGCTCGTCCTTCCAGAAGGTGCTCAAAGCTGTGATTTACGAAATGAGAAAAAGTTTTTAGACGAAGCAATCCTACACTGGGCTGATTGGTACGAATGCGCCACCAAATCGGCCGGCCGACTCCTCCAAAACGATTCCCTCTACCTCATTACCGGATTTCATAAAGCACGTTCGTGGTCCCTCGGAGCAGCAGGACGGGGAGATTCGACCCCTGAAAACCGACGGTCCGTTAAATTCAGAGTAGGAACGATCCAAGGAGGTACCATTACAGCCCAGGCTTACTCTTGGGTGGCCGCCCATGCCAACGGATTCATTGGACGTGTTGGGCCCACGGCTTCCTATGAATTTCCGAACCGCGTTGGCAACGCAAAGCTCCGCCCCAGGTTTAACCAGACTGTCTTTCTACGTGGATTCAGGATCACGGTCAACAAGATACTCTTTTTGAAAACGGTCTCTGTCAAGACTCGAACGGGCACATTTTTCAGATTTAAATCCCAGTTAGCCAAGTTTCTACCGCGGACGAAAGCAGAGTCGACATCTTCTGTGGATCCCATGGACAATACGACGGAGCAAGATTTTTCGGTCAACCGTGGTCGACTCTACGCGGATACATGCATGACAATCGGTCGTGTGCCGCACGTGTCCCAGGTGCGTCTCTCCATCCCGACAGTTTACCTTGTTCGATGAGTCACCGATGCAGACGTTTCATCCTGGCGATTTGATCAACCAATACATGCTGAGGAAGGTCGGTGTGATCAACCCCCTCATGGTTTGCTGTCTTGATCTTCTCATTAGTACCCTGGTGCGAAGGTTGCAATCACACATGATCATTTATGGATCGAAATGCTTCAGACAGTTTGTCGTTACCAGTTCCATAGTCGTTCACCCGTTGATCTGAACGACATGTACAGGGACGACTTGAACTCGCAGACTTTGACCGTGAAAGCAACCTTGAGAGGGTGCTACCGAGACACTACGAAGTGATACGGGAGGACGGCAAGTGTTTGACGCGTTGTCCTGTTCGTTGAATTGGCTCAAGTTGCAACAGACTTGGGCGTCATATACCTTCAAAGAGGGTAGGTCTTTTTCTTGCAACTTCGCCTGCATACGCTCCTACTACGTTGTTTGCTCGTTTGACGTGTTGTTGACTCCCGTATCAGATACGACTCTGGCATCGCGATGGAATACTTACTCCCGCCCAAAGCCTCTCAGACCTGAGTGCACCCATCGGATCAAGTACCCGAGTACCTGAGAAGATGGCGCGATCCTGACGGACGAGTTGGACAGGTGAACTGTGACAAGATCACATCGAAGGAAACGGATCGATGACGCTGCGGAAGGCATTACACGAGAGGAAGGGTATGCATGTTGAGATACAACTCTAGTATACGTAAAGACGATATCGAGATATGAGACTAACCTCATCGAGACTACAAGGGATATAATGAATTCTTGGTTCCTATTTATTTAATTGTCCGGACACGCACCACCGGAAACGACGAGCAATTGCAACCTGACGGCCGAGACAAGGTCAAGGTGGAGCTGACGTTGGCACGTCAAAGTCCTTCTCTGTCAAGATCTGCCCCTGAAGAATCCGGCCCATATGCGTATCTGCAAACGGTTGCCCTCTATTGCGAACCGAGAGCAGTGCCATCACAGATGGCAGCGGCAAATTCGAGAATAACATTTCCATTTCACCGAAAGTACCTGGGATGCTGAATAGATTTCGTCGGATGGCTGTACTGTCCGTTGACGCTCCTGTAGGGACGCCGAGAAACCGGCATACCCTGAGATATGCCTGATAATCTCTCAGATAGAGTTGTCCGGCGAACACGTTGAGCTGGTCGATCAGATCCCAGGGCGGTGTCCAGTCGGAAGGGAGTGGAGGAATAGCATACAGCCTAAGATCGTCGGAAGGTTTCATCCTCTCGGCCGTGCGAAGAGCGTACAAGTGAAGGTGCACGTATTCGCTTGCCCTGATGTCCTCCATGAGGCGGTCAGCTTCGAATGGGCTCAGCAAAACCAGTATTGGACCGCGTTCGGTCGTCCTGGAGAGAATCCATTGGACAGGTCGGAGGTATTGATCCATCGTGCCTTGAGTGGAATTGGGCTCGATCGTCCGATAAAAGTCCACGGTCGCTAGAATAAATGGGCTTCATACATCCGCTTCGGAAGGCGCTGCAGAACTCCTTTTGAGAGTGGTAAAGACGGGAAGGAAAGCACTGCCGGAATGCACCAGGTGGATGATACCAGTCTTAACGGTCCGGATGAAGGGAGTGAACTGCCGGTATTGCCTTTGGAGGCAATTCCACCTCTCGTTCGCGCTCCCGCTCGTGGTTGACTTCGCGTTCGTGTTGTTCTTCCATCTGTGCGGTCGGGAGTGATAGTACACCCAAGTCCTTGCAACGTTGCTGCAACCCTGGAACTGTAGACAAGTCACTTTGCACGCATTTTGTTTCATGGGATGCATACAGCTCGGCTAGCGATTTTGCCTCTGGCTGGACCCATGCTGCCGACAGTTGCTCCGAGGTGAGGTCACCCTTATAGAACTTGGTCCAAGCGTCGTATCTCGTCTTATGGTTCACGCCTTGTAGGGCCCAGTAAGGAGCCCGCTGCCGAATCTCTGTCCAGGTCTCGTGTATTGCCCAGGATAGAACATCGGCGGTGGAGATGCTAGCATTGGGATCTTGTTTACCAGTAGCAGCACGAATGCTCTGCACAACCCCTGGCAGCACAAAAAACGTGACAGATTGACCATGACCAAGTTTGCGCATACGCATACAACCTGGAAATTATCAATCGTGAGCGCCAGCCTATTTGCGCATGAACATGTATGTAGAACGACACCGACGATGCCACGCACTCCTTGGAAAACAAGGCCTCAACCGCCTGCAAAAACAGGACTTCACCCTCGCCGGTTGTGACCGGATCCAGCTTGCGATAGGCATCCAGCCAATACGTTGGATCAAACACAAGATCACGCGGAGCAGCACAAACGCGTACATCTCTCTCGCCACTCTGGCGTCACTTCGTGTGCAGCACATCGTCAGCACAGGACAAAATAAATTGAAGAGACGCACTGCTCCCGCGTAAATCCACCACGTACGCATGCACCCCGCCCGGAATTTTGACGTCCACCCTGGCCGTTGCGGACTTTTCAGACAGGGCCTTCGGGAAACCAGGCCTCAGTGTCTTCGATGGAGTAAGTAAGCGTGTTTATATAAGCTGCAAGGGATGTCGAGGAGCTCTCATCGACACTCGACTGGAGGTAAGCTATTATCCCACTTCTACATTTATTCCTTACTTACCTAGTACAGTATTTACCCTCTGTCTAGCATCACATTCTTACAGAACCAACCACAGATGTATGTGATCCAGATGAAGTACTCTTGATGGTTCCAACAGATGGCAACCATCGAAAAGGCCTGGGAAGTTGGTGACGCCTAGATCGACATTTGTTCTGCAGTGGCCTTCATGGGTCCCACCTGTGAACACGAAAAAGCATATGAAAATGTGACTGCTATGCAGCAACTAGATCCTATCTTTGCATTTGTACCATGAACTGCATCACATCAATCCATTGTATCATGTTGTCTGATGATTCGTTACGATCTAGTGAGAATAACGACCAATGGGACAAAACTATAATTTACAAGTTCTTGGCAACTTTTGCAAGTCTGCAAATCATAATTAGTGGTCTAATGGGCTTGCCATCGTGCCTCCGTGCGAGCGCCGCTGCATTGTGTAGCCAAAAAACAACACCTTCAGGGACAACCAAGCATCAGCAAACCAGCCCTTGTCTGTATCTGACTATGCCATCCCAGTAGGCTTTGCATAAATTACATAAATGTATTTAATACAGTGTGCACGTAGACTAATAATACAGAGGGGAACGAGCGGGTGGGATGGCTGATGGATGGTCTCGCGCGGGGCATTGGTGTCATCATCACCATCCCCGCCGTCCTACTGTCCTCGTCGTCCTGGGCATAGTGGTGGTGGTGATGGCGCGGCGGCATTGTCGTTGTTCGTTCTTCACAGTCCCCATCCCCGCCGACGTGGGGACGCGACGGTAGTGGTGAAGGTGGTGATGGCGTGGCGACGTCGTCGTTTCGGTGGCACGGGTGGTGCAACTGTGCCCTTGTCGTCGTTGTCGTTTCAGCGGACGGGTGGTGGTCGGCGAAGCCCGTCGATGCGTCAGGAGGGGTCCAGGCGACAGGCGGGCGCATCGGCAGCTCTGGAAGAGTCTAAACGAGGCGGGCGTGCATCGACCAAGCCGCCGGGCTCGCCGACGGGTCAGGAAGCATTCAGGAGAGGCGCGGGCATGTTGACCAGGCCGTTCGGCTCGTCTACGTGTCCAGAAGGGTCTAGGAGAGACCACGAGCCCAATGATTCGTCGATGCGTCAGGAGGTGTCCAGACAGGAGGCGGGCGTGTCAGACGACCCGTTCGGCAGGTCGACGCGTCTGGAGGGGTCCAAGGGGAGGTCAGAGTGCGTTGGACGAACCATTAGGTTCGTTGATGCGTTAGGAGGGGTCCAGGCGGCAGGCGGGCGCAACGAGCCGTTGGGCTCGTCGACGTGTCGTGAGGGTCCAGGGAGCGGGCGGGTGCGTCGAACAAGCTGTTCAGCTTGTCGACGCGACGGAAAGGGTCCAGGAAGGGGGTGGCTTCGACGAACCAGCCGTGCGGCTCGTCGACACGTCGGGAGGGGTCCGGGTAGCAGACGGGTGCGTTGAACTCGTCGTTCGGCCCGTCGACGCGGCAGGAAGGGTCCAGGAAGGAGGCAGGTGCGTCGAACGAGGCATTCGGCTCGTCAACACATCGGGAGGGTCCGGGAGGAGTGCGGGTGCGTGAACGAACTGTTGAACTTGTTGACAGCCCGGGATGGATCCAAACAAGGCGGGCGGGTGTCCAACGAGCCGTGAGGCTCATCGACGCGTCGGGAAAGGTCCGGGTGGCAGGCGGTTGTGTCGAACAAGTCGTTTGGCTTGTCGACACGGCAAGAAGGGTCCAGGAAGGGGGAGGTGGCGTCGAGCGAGCCGTGGTGCTCACCGACGCTGATGACGTGTTGGGAAGGGTCCGGGAAGGAGACGGGTGTGTCGAAATCGGCCATTCGGCTCGGTGCGCTCAATGGGTGATGTGGTTCCGCTTGAAAGTCATGTGACCTCGCACTCAAAATTTCGACAAGTCCCCAAGGATTGGAATTGAGATAGAGTAGTAACTAAGTACACACTTTGTACATGCAGCCGTAGCGTAGCTAAGGTTGCAGCGGGCTCAGTGGAGCCGTAGTGGACCGTGCGAGCTGTGCGAGGCCCGCGAAGCGTGTGAAAGCAAATGGCTGAGGAGCGAGGGCTATGAAATCGACTTCAATGATCTTTGGACATGAGAAATGGAAACCTTTGAAGCAAATTATCGACGAGCCACTATGCCGGCAACTAGCAATCCCAGGCTGTCCGCGTCAACCCCCATATCAACCCGAACGTCCCTCGTTATCATTTTCGGAAGATCGACCCACTTCCCGCCTCCTTGGTAATCTGCCTCGCTCGAGACTAAGCTGACTTGTCGATCCCGGGATAGCCCCCTCACTCTCCGCTCCAGGCAGACTCTGGCCGACAGCGATTTCGTGTGTGACGCCTGTCAATGGCGATTGTCCAGCCGCGTCTGAATCCTCCGGCGACTGTTCGTCCTTCCTTGGCTGTTTTATGCCCACTATCGGGTCCTGTTCTGCCGTTTTTCTTGGCAGTCTCTCCATTTCACGAGAAGCAACATCGTGAAGAACCTGAGACCCGTCGTCCTTCCTCGAGCCCTCCCTGGTAGAAGAGCCCTGACGGCCGCCTATTGTGAGCCTCACCACGTCTTCAGTATAATAGACATACCTGGGCCTGCACCGTCTGCGAGTCTGTGGGGTCCTGTGGGCGAGGAGAATCATGAAGCTGGTCTGTCTCGTTCCTTCTCGGCAACTTCTCGACGCGAGCAGGAATAGCACTAGGTTCGGGCCCAGTCACGGCTGCCTGAGAAAGCTGACCCGCGTTCGGACCCTGCGCATCCGCCTTCCTTGGCAGCTTTATACCCATCGGGTCTTGTTCTTCTGTCTTTCTCGGCAATCTTTTCGTATCGTCATCTTCATACTTTGGCGAACTTTCCACCCCGAGAACAGAGCCCTAACCGCACTATATTGTTAGCTTCAACGAGCCTTCATTACAATGCACCTGCCTGTGCTGAGATCTGAGATTGCGTGGAGCCCCGAGAATGTGTGTGCCTTTGTCTCGGCTGCCTCCCTGGATCAGCACCAAGACCGGAACTACTGTCCGCCTTCTCAAGTTCACGCGGCACGTATAGCGGTGTCGAACCCTGTTAGCCTCAGAAATCCCCTCCATAATACGGCACAACATACCTGCTGCGAGGGACGCCGTCTCGGCTGCCGCTCTGGATCAGGCTGCTGCACGTCTCCTGGCGGCTGCGGAGGAGGACCAGCACTCCTGTGGAAAAGCCTGCATGTTTGCCTGTATCAGCACGCACCTGGATGACAGCTCTCGTGAGGACGGCGCACCTCTTCATTACCCGCGACACAGCTGCGCTTGTCTTCCGAAATAACTCCTGGATCGCATACGCCGCGGTTGGCCATAGTCTGAGCGGGGGTAAGAATAGTACGCACCACGCCGTCGTCGAACCGACCAACCAGTCCAGGTCGGCGGCCATAGTCCTCCAGACCAATCTCGGGTGCCGACACGATGCCATCATACGAAAGCCCATTGTCCACTGCCGATATCATGCTATCCAGCATGACCGATAATCGGTCTGGCATGGTGCTAATCAATGGTGGTGAGTGGGGGTGAGAGAGTGTGTCATGAAGCACAATGAAGCACATATGTAGGCCGGCGCAGCCTGAAGCGGCGAAGCACTGAGTTACGTCAGCGGTCCTGCCGACGTCGACACTACAGGAAAAGCCGCATCATGATGGCCTCATGGTTGCCAACTGCAAAAACTTTTCGGATCCTGTGAATTGGAATGTCCGAGCCCGCCTGATAAGTAAGTGGGCCAGAACCAATCCTAAATATGGCCTACAACTTGAGATTGTGATGGCAAACTATTCGGGTGAACGACTCGGACCCCAGGGCGAACATTGAGTGGAAAAGAAGTAGAACCCCGGGTCTTCACCTGATCGTGTGACCTATGCGCGGCTGGGGGACAATGTACTTGGAGGCTTGGAACGACTGTCAAGCGCATATGCTCCCAGTGGGTAACTGAGAATTGCAACTATATGTGCATGCGATCAACGGCAATGCAATTCGATGCGTAAGTAGCACTCGAAGTGGTGATATGGAATTACCATGTGATCAACATCCTTGCATCCGCGTAATTTCCGACGGGTGGAACCGAACTTTCGGAGCTTTTCTTGGTATGTATCTCCTCTCAAATGTCGCAGCGAGTCGACGTGGATTGAATTTTCACCCTTGCCTCGATTGTTGGAAAGGACGCGACACTGAACCCGGATATTTCCATTTGGCTCGTGTTCGATCGAGAACTCGAGTCGGATTATAAATTCCCTAGTCTTTTGCAGGGCAGATAACACTTGGATCGAAGAAAATGTCAGTTTGACGATGATTGGCTCAGACGTACAAGTTCGTCATTCTGACTAATAACCTTTGTAGTCCAATGCTCAAGCACTCAAGGCATGCGGAATGAGGAACGCATTGAATGGATTCAGTGGGGACATGTTAGGATTGCGGTGCAATCACGATCACGTTCAAGGATACAGCCAAAACTACAAGAGTGATACATCGTGTTCGTTCTCAACACATACATGCGCAACGCATTCATATACCTGTCAGACTACAAGGTCAGCACGCGTTCAGCAAGATTGTTGGTTACAGGTCAGAAAAGCCAGGGTATCATGTTCCTCGACACACGGCGACCTGCCAACACGACCTCCCCAGTACGGGGAGAGTGTGCAGAACTCGATGAAGAGTGGGACGCGCAGAACCGAGCAGACTCAAAGAATGGATAAACTGCATTTTCGTCCTCGTGAACAAGATGTCGGTGGATGCTTACCTACGACACGCAGTTTCTGACGATGGAATATATCTGCAAAGTAGTGTTGTTAGCACCGAGCGAGAAAAAAGGACGAAGAAAGGGAATCAGATTGAGAGTTTTGGTATGAGGTTGTCCACAAAAGATTTCTCTTTTTCGGAAGCAGAACTGATTGAGATGGTTCATCATAGACACGAACGGTGCATGCATGGAATTCTAGTACGAAAAAGCACTTACCGCCCTTACATGACTGCTGGAGAACGTTTGAGTTCAAATTGAGATCCCGATGGAGCGGAGGTTAAAATGCGGGTACAACATGGACCTCGATATGGACCTCTGGTGAGTATGATTCCCTCCTTGTCTGTTTTCCATGATGATATGTTCCATTCGAGTTGGTGACGGTCTCCAATGATCCACACTCGACGTGCACCACCAACTGAATCAATCCATGCTTCCTTGCATTTTTGGCTAATACCGTTTCTTCCAGATGAATTCAGGTGAGCATGTTTCCGAGCGTGTTACGCCTCAAGGATGTCTATCAAATATACAAGCATATGTCCGATCTTTCATGATGGACCCATTTCTTTTCTGAGACTATTTTCCGCTCATGAGCTTTTGAACTTGCAGCTGATTGCCTGCTCTTTTAGCATTCTAGTTCGTGTATTTTACTAGTACTGTAGTTGTAGTGGTCACGTGACTCGATATTTATGTAGGGCCGGTTCAAATGACACGAAAGCACCCTGCGAGCTTCATTTCTTGGAATCTAACATTGACCGACCGACCGTCGAGCCCGGCAACGATGAAACAAAAAGAAATCCAGAGGACGGCCACGTTTGCTTGGTCGCCAACGTCGACGCTCCCATTTATCGCGACCGGCACCGTTGCTGGCGCTCTTGACGAGTCCTTTTCAAACGAATCCCAACTCGAAATATGGCAACCCGACTTCATGAACAAGGACGAAATCTACCTCGGCGCAGATATAGATTCAAAACCTATAGCATTCGTCACCGATACCTCCAGGTAAATTTCTACTGCTCTCGTGCCTTGTGATGCAAATACGCGTTGCAGATTTAACCGCGTTGCATGGGGACAAGTACACAAGGATCGATTGCGCGGCATTATTGCTGCAGGAATGGAAAACGGTGAACTTGCACTATGGGACCCTGCAAAAATCATTGCTCATGCAGAGTTCGTTATCGCTCTGTCAAACTTTCATAGCCCTCTGATCCCGTCGTTTCTCTAGCCCGTCCGAGTCACTTATCCTCCGAAACACAATTCATACCGGACCCGTCCGTGGACTCGACTTCAATCCAATCCAAACCAACCTCATGTCTTCCGGTGCGGTCAGCGGTGAGGTCAGTACCCGACACCGATACACGTCATCATATCACTTATTTTACAACGCGTTGACACAGGTTTATATATGGGATCTAAACGATCCTTCAAAACCTTACTCTCCTACTCCGGGCAATCGCAGCTCGAAGCTCGACGAGATCACTTCCGTTGCTTGGAATCAACAGGTCCAATATGTTCTTGCCGGCGCGAGCAGTTCTGGGTATTCGGTTGTATGGGATCTGCGTGGAAAGCGTGAAGTCGTGGCACTTGCATACGGCGGAGGTGCGGGCACCCTCGGCGGCGCAGTCGGGAGCGGAATGGCTGTGGGGGGACGTAGGGGCATGAGTGCTATTGCGTGGCACCCAGATAACGTAAGACGCAGTTATTTGATTGGGAGACGCCCGCTGATCGTATGATGCAGGCCACACGACTCGTCACCGCCTCGGAGGATGATACGTCACCCGTCATTATGGTTTGGGATCTTCGCAATGCCCGTGCACCAGAAAAAGCGAGTCGGCAATCCTCGCATGCTTTTGGAACTTCTTGCTGACCTTCATATGCTCAGATCCTCACTGGACACGAGAAGGGCGTGCTTTCATTATCGTGGTGTAAGCAAGACGCGGACTTGCTGCTATCCTGTGGGAAAGATAATCGTGCCTTGTGCTGGAACCCACAAACGTCAGAGATCGTTGGAGAGGTACGTACAGAGTTGAAGTGTCCCTCTCGCGGTCACTGATGTTTACTCGTTCACTCACCCTTGCACGCGACTTTTCAATAATATTGGGGCTACGGTCCATTCATACAATAGCTCCCTTCGGCAGACAACTGGGCATTCCAGGTTGAATGGTGCCCACGTAATCCAGATCTCCTCGCCACCGCCTTCTTCTCTGGTACCATCGGTATTCACTCCCTGCAATCAACCAACGCCGTTCCCTCCTCTGTACCAGCTACTCCCAGACAGTCTGGTGTTGAGATTTTTGACGCACATCTACCACCCATTCCTACAGATCATGGCATCCAGGGACTCAATCTCAGCCTGAAGCAACCCCCACGTTGGCTCCGCCGTCCCGTCTCAGCCTCCTTTGGGTTCGGCGGTAAGTTGGCGACCGTCAGCAATCTTCCTGGTGCACACGGCAAGATACAGAGCAGTGTTGTGCACTTGAGAGGTGTGGTTGGCGAGGAGACCGTCGTCGCGAGAGTCAAGAAATTGAGAGCGGCTGAAGAAGATGGTAAATTGGAAACATTTGCTCAAGGTAGGGTGGGTGAGCAGTCGGGGAGTGAGGAGACGTGGAAGGCTTTGTTGAGTCTCTTCAGATCAAACTCGAGGGAAGAGTTGGTCATGCTGCTGGGATATTCGAAAGAAGAGGTCAAAGCGCGGATTGAAGAAGCTGCGACAAGACTCAAGGAAGCCCGGGCACAACAAGCTACCTACAACGCCTCCGCGGTCAATTACACAGCAGACGAGGAAGTGTCTAACCTGGGCCCTCGCGATCCCGTGGTTTCCTTCGCAGACCCTGAACCGGAGCCCGAGATAGAAGCGACGGATACGGAGAAGACTGGGTCCGAGATGTCTGCGTCCGATGTCCCACCGGCAGATGGGGAGTCTACTACCACTGCGCCATCGCTCTTTGGGGATGAAGCCGCCATTGGCGCCTTTGGTGCGGATACTGGAGCCGATTTCTTCAGCACCATGGTACAAGGTGCCCACGCCGATGACACCCAAACGATGGTCGTTCCTCACACAAACTATGGAATCGACTCAAGTGTCGCAGCTACTGCCGGAAGTGGCCCGTCTAGCATCGCCAGTGAGAGCTTGAGCATCAAGAACAGCACGTTCAGGATTTACCCCACCGATGAAAGCGACACTGACAGGCTCATCACCCGTGCATTGGTACTTGGTGACTTTTCCAGTGCGGTGGAACTCTGCCTCTCGGCGGAGCGCTATGCCGATGCCCTCCTCCTCGCCATCAAAGGAGGTGACGACCTTCTGCAACGCACTCAGAAGGTGTACTTTGAGCGCCAAACCTCCGAATACCCTTACCTTCGTCTCTTCCAGAGCATCGTCACCAACGATCTCGATGACGTTGTCCAGAACGCAGACTTGACGGAATGGGCAGAAGTCTTTGTCGTCTTGTGCACGTTTGCCAGTGGTGATGAATTCTCTGGGCTAGCGGAGCAGCTTGGAGCACGACTCGAGTTCCAAGCTGGAGTTCTGCGTTCTGGGAGCTCGGACGATATCGCTGCGGACGCGTTGGAGCTCAGGAAGACGGCGACTCTCACCTACCTCGCTGCCGGCCGTCTTGAGAGGCTGGTTAGCATCTGGATCGAAGAGCTTGCGGAAGAGGAAGGACGTCGAGTGACAGCCCTCGACTCCCCCGAGTCTACATCACGCTACGCATCCCACGCACACGCCTTGCAGTCGTTCATCGAGAAGGTCACTGTCTTCCGTGCGGCTGTCAGGTACGTGGACGGTGACATCTCTGTGGCCGCCGAGAGTAGAGATGGCGCGACCAAGGGCTATAAACTCGCGACACTCTACGATAGGTACTTCGAGTACGCCGAGATGCTTGCTGCGCAAGGTCTTGTGAAGGAGGCGGTCGAGTACCTAGAGCTGACGCCAGCGGCCTACACGGGCTCTGCGTTGGACTTTGCGGCAGTGCGTGAGCGGCTGCTGGTGTTGACTGGGCAAGCGTCTAGCGTCTCGAATCAAGTTCGCGCTGCTGTTCCGAACAACGTCGCCTCAAAGTCGGCCCACAACCTGCCCCACAGCGTGCCTACACCTCCGGTTGCGACGCAAGGTGGCATTTATGCTCAAGTTCAGCCGACATATGCGCCAGCCATGCCTGTATATCAACCACCAATTACTTCCTCTGGTGTTGGGCCGTATGCGCCGACGCATACGCTCGTCAAGCCACCCATCCTCGGTGGGCATGGTGCACCACCGGTACTACCACCTACCCGTCCTCCGGTTTCCAAGCAACGTGGACAAAACGGGGGTTGGAACGATGCACCTGTGGTCAAAACAGGGCGCACAGCTAGTTCGATGAGTGTCGGCAAGCCGGATCCTATCATTTCACCCTTCCCAAATGCAACGCAGTCGCCACCCACGCCCGGTTCTCCATTTACGACGCAAGGACAAACTGTTGGTCTTCCTCCACCCCCACCGTCTAGCTTGCAGAAACCACCGCCGCCAACACAAACACGGCCGGGCCCACCACCAACGAGATCGATCTCTGCATCGGGCCAACGGCCGGGACCTCCGCATGCTGGTGGGTCGCAGTATACATCGCCTTCACTGGGGTCGGTCCCACTCGGACAGGCGTCCCCGCCGTACATGAGAGCCACGCCGCCTCCTGGGCCTCCACGCGGCAGCACCGTCCCCCCACCGTCCGGTCCATACGCGCGCGCGACGCCGCCCCCAGGTATGGCCGGCCACACACCGTATGCACCACCTGGCCAAGCCCCGTTGCCACCGCAGCAAGCACCTGGGCCATACGCGCCTCCCCCGCAGCAGGCTCTTCACGGACACTATGGGCCTCCATCACAGCCTCATGGACCTCACACAGTGCCACCCCCACAGGGAGTGTATATGCCGCCGCCCCATCAGACGCACGGGCACCCGGGACCCTATGGGCCACCACCACCGTCGTCTGTCAGTCACGGTCCGCCAGAGCAGATGCGAAGACCTCTTCAGGCGCAACATCCACTGGGCGGCGGGCTGCTGCTTCAGTCGCACGGACTCCCTCCGAGTGGACCGAGCGCGCCGTCTGCACCGCCAGTCCGTGCACCGGCACCGCCTCGAGGACCTCCCCCGCCGAAATACCGTACGTGATTTGCATGTCGACGTGTAGCACGCATTTGATGTTGACGTTTGATTAGCGCCTGGCGATCGTACGCATATGCCCGAGTCGGCGTTGTCCATCTATCACGTGTTATCGGAACAGTTGATGCATTTGAAGCAACAAGCGGTCCCGGTGCGTATATCAGTCCTCCCTCTCTGTGAGGGGCATTCACAAATGGACGGTAGCCGCAACAAAAACGCATGATCGACGACCTCGAGCGACGTGTCAATCTCTTGTTTGACGCGCTCAATTGCGAGACGCTCTCCAAGCCGGTGGTGGACCAGTTGTTGACACTCGTCCAAGGTGCGTCGTGTGCGTGGGTGTGTGGGAGAGATGAACTGACAGTTTGATTGTAGCGATGGCGGCGCACGATCGGGAATTGGCGTTGAGCATCTACGTCGATTTGTTTACGCGGGGGTCGCAGACGGACGACATGGCGCGGTGGATGCCTGGCATCAAGCAGATGATCACGCAATTGTAGACCCGTGTTTTTTTTGTCATACGAACGAAGAGGGATTATTATTCTACTACGATAACGCTCTAGACGTTGCCAAACTGATTCTGATTCTCGGCGAGGTATATTATATCTCTAGTCTGACGACATGACACTATAGTTACACCGCAAGACGTCTAATCTTGGTATCCGAATCGTCCCCGTTCTCGTCTGCAAAGATATAATTGAGGACGCCGGCGAGACGCACGCCGGCCTGTGTGAGCAGCTTCTCGACGATCCACCGTTCCTTGATGACGCCGGTATACTCTGGGGTATACAATTCGAGATAGCGCGATTTCTTTCTCATGAACGCGTTCTCCGCCTCGTCGACCGAGTCGAGTTCTTTGGGAAAGACGAGGTCGCAATCGAGTTGATGGATCGGTTTCGCCCAGGCGTACGGGCAGAGATCGGCGTCGTCGACGCCGAGCCCGTCCTCGCTCTCGTCCTCACCAAACCGGAAGAGGGACAAGACGGATTGCCATGCGGACGTGGGTTGATGTGGGACGGAAGAAGAAGAAGACGACGAGGAGGAGGAGGAAGAAGGGAGGGCGTCGGGACAGACGAGCCAGCCCTCGAGCTCGTCCTGCCATGCCCCGAGGAGCCCTTGCCAGACGAGACGGCGAACGTACGGGTCGTAGATGGTATCGCGGAGGTGGGCTTCGACGTCTGGGAGCGGGAGGGGGCGGGTGTAGTTGCGGGGGAGCGTGCGGAGGCGTTCCGAGATGAGGAGACTGTCCCATACAGAATGAAGGTCTACACGCTCGTCAGAGACGGGGCGACCGAGAGGGAGAGAAAGACACACGCACTCGTGGTGCGCCCGTCAAAGGCGACCTTGTCGCCGTTGCCGCCGCGGTTGCGGCCGGTGAGGTGGAGTGGCATGTGCATGTCGCCCAGGAAATGGATGAGGAACTTGAGCGCGTCTTGGACGTAGTCTGGTACGTCCGCCTCCGCTTCTGCGTCGGCGATGTCGCTGTCGTGGCGCGCACGACGCGCCGCCTCGAACGCCTGCAACACGCCGGTCGTGTTGCGGATCCCGTTCAAGACGTTGATGTGCGTCCTGCCCTGCCACCCGCGCGCCCCTGGGAACGCGCAGGTCGCGCTCGGGTAGTCGTCCACGGCGTTGATGTAGTGAAGCGGGCCGGTCCATCTGTACTTTCCCTGGCGACGGACGTTGTCGGCCCATGTTGCGACGGGGGCGAGGTGGCACGTCTCGTCGGTCCCGTCGGTGGCGGTGGGGTGGAGGATGTGGCAGAGTTTGGGTAGGACGGTGGGGTGGAGGTGCATTTGGGCGATGGTCGCGACGATTTCGTGGCCTGTGTGTCCAACGCGTCAGTAAAGGGTTCTGCCCGACTTGAGTGTGCTCGGACGCGTACCGACGGCGCCCCAGGCATGGGCGTGTGGTATGAGGGCGGCGGCGAGGACGAACGGGGAGAGACGCATGGTGGGGGTATCTGGAGAGAAGTCTCTCCCTTTGTTCTGGTCTCAGTTATACCCGGGCGGGGAAACAAAAGAACCGAGCTGGCCAGATTAGTGGTGTTGTCTACCGGAGATGCACAGCCATCCACTATTCGCACGACCTCCTCGGTAGGTGGGTTGTTTAGTCATTGTGCTGGGCAACAATGGCCATCATTACACAGTTTTGTACAATTCACTGAGCCATCGAGGAAGTGACTTTTCACCGCCCCATGATGGGCATTCTCCTTCATGATCATGCGGTTCGGAATCGCTCACCATCGCAACGAGGTCGCCCACGTGTGAACATTACTTACCAAGTCGTCACTTTGAAATGCACACCTCATGGGACAACTCATCGAGGTCCCATCTCACAGCGATTCTCCGCTTCAAGGTAAGCCCGTTTACCCAAACACAGTCGTCAGTCCAAGGCCATGTTCATCGCTATTACTATGGGCCTCGTGATTTCTGACGGGTGCTAGTAATTCACTCGTCCAGACACAGACCCAGCGCAGGAGAGGTTCCAAGCAGTGGTTGGCTCACGCTTGACCTCCGACGAGTCAGGCATTGCCCCTGGCAGCCGGTGCATGAAAGAGACCAGATCACGCGGACATGCACGACAAGGCCGTAGGTGATACGCGTTTGACAGCACTCTCCACCTCCATTGATAAGATAAGACGCTAGCATGCTCCCTGCTTATATTACGGTACGAGTATAAAATTCTCAACGCACGACGTCTCTGCCTACATCTCTTAGCATGAAGTCGTTTTCCACACTCTTCGTCGTCCTTCTTTCCACCTCTGCATCTGGCTTGGTCACCATTCCATTAACCAGGCTCATCCGCACTGGGGCGCATCTCAAGGGATCCCTTGACGCAGACCGAGCTCGTGCTGCGTTTTTTAAGCACCACCCAGGACCGACTAATACTGTGCCCTTGACAAACCTTAATTATTCGCAATACACGACAAGGGTCGGCATTGGGAATCCGGCAACCTACTACAACCTAGTTGTTGACACTGGCTCTTCAAACACTTTCTGCGGGTAAGTTTGCATGATCGGGTCGGATCCAATTGCATACTTTTTCTTTTTGCTTACAGTACTGGCACGCCGTATGTTCGGACGTCTACCAGCATCCCCACTGGGGAAACCGTGAACGTCACTTATGGAATTGGTTTCTTCTCTGGAGTGGAGTGTGAGTACGCCTTACCCCTGGCCATACATTTCAATCAACAGGATGCAGATCTCGACCAGGTGACCCTCACACCTGGCCTCGTCATCGCCAACCAGTCCATTGGCTCCGCGCTTTCTTCCGCATTTTTCCGGGGCGTCGATGGCTTACTTGGCGCTGGTCCTGTTGGCCTTACAAGTGGAACGCTGACACCCGATGTCAATGCAACCATTCCAACAGTAATGAACAACCTCGTGTCCCAAGGATTCATCGAGAAGGAAATACTCGGTGTTTATTTTGCCCCCGCAACGAATGAAACAGATGTCAGTGCGTATTCTTTATTTAATTGTTGTTTGCTATCGATCTGAGACGGGTGCTAGACGGAGCGTTGACTTACGGAGGCGCCGACTCGAGCTTGGTATGGGTACACTGTATCCTGTCAATGGTGCTAACATAGGATATCCACTATCTGCAGTACCACGGCGAAATCGTATATACCCCTGTGACAGCGACATCTTCAGCTTCTGCTGACTGGGGTATTAACGTCACTTCGTGCACGTATGGTACCCATAATATAATTACGCATTCCACCGCCGGGATAGTCGACACCGGTACTTCGCGTACGTCTCTCCTTTTCCCTTGCCTGATCACCTATCCACGTCATTTTCCATTTTCATCAGTGATCCTGCTCGCGGACGACTTCTTTGTCACGTACATGAACGCGATCCCAGGTGCCACTGTGGATCCAGTCACGACTCTCGTCGACATCCCACCATCCTCTATCCCGTCGATGCACCCGCTCAACTTCATGATCGCGGGCCAGGTGATCAGTTTGGACGTTGCCGCACAGCTTATTCCCGAGGACCAGAACGTGGCCTGGGGTGGGGTTTCTGGGAAACGGTATGGCGTCATCACCAACATGGGAGAGGACAGTGGGCAGGGGCTTGATTTCATTCTCGGGCAGAAATTGTTGGAGAGATACTACACGGTCAGCCAGTGGACGCATCCCTTTAGAGAGTTGATCCATGACTCTTTTTTTTTTTAAAAAAAAAACAGATCTACGACGCAGACGCGAACCGTGTTGGATTTGCGCACACGTGAGTCCTTCCTACGTGCTTATCGGGGAAAGGCGCAGTCTAAACGTGCCATTTTGCAGAAACTATACTTTTACCACCTGCTAGTGATAAGCGTTCGGCGATGAGGCTGCAGATGTCGCAAGTCAAGCGCCTGGGTTTGATTTCAACTATCGATCCGAGGCGCTCAATGGGAGGTGATGCAACACAGGGCAGTGAGTTGCGACAAAGATGGAGAGTGAGCGTTACGAGACATTGTATGTCCACTTTTGAGTATACCTTGTAGAGTTTCAAGTTCGCACTGGCGCTCGAGATTGGTGAATCGTGTCTGACCTTGGGCCAAAGAACGTTTATTAATACCTAGTAGGCAGGCGCTCAGCACTGACCAAACAACAAGTACATCCCCAATTCGTAGATCGATTAGTATTCTATGTAGCAACAAACCCCATCAAAAACACCGACATCTTTAATCCGTTAATACAGCAACAAGCACCGCGATCAAACGTGACACAATGAACCGTGCAATCATCAATCGTCAAAGAGGTCTTGACAGGACGAACACTGACAATCCGTGATACATTCCGACCGTCAAAGAAGCATCAAAAGAAAAGAAAAAAAAGCCGATCACAATGAATGGCACACAATACATCCTCATACCCACCACCAACAAATCTTTCATTCGTTTTCTGAGGATAGATCATGATGTATCTCCGCAGACCTGCGTAGTACCTTGGCACGTCTGGGGGGTTGACTTCTCCGCGCCTCATTGTCTACTACGTTCGGTCCTTCGTATGCAGACTCCTGCGCGCTGGAGCAATCTGCTGAGTCCACCAACGCGTACTGGTTTTCCTCTTTGGTACGACGCAGATCCCCATCGACAACATTGCGGAACTGCCAGCATTCTTTCTCCTTCAACTGCAAACGAACGACTTTCAATATCAAATAGTGGAGAAGTAGACTCTGCAACACACCCGTTCAAGAATGTCCGCTTCAATTCTGGCAGAGGGTCGAAAGAATGCATGTGGGGTCACCGTGATGTCTCCAACGTTTTTGACGCACAAGTCCGGCGTACAAAGAAACTCTGGTGAGAAAGCCGTGCATTCTTCATTGACCGTTGGAGATGGTGGGACGACTATGGACTCTATAAGTTTTGGAAAAGCCCTTGGCATCGAGTTTAGGTTGACCACTGTTGGACAGCACAACGGAAGGGGGGCAGCGTCCGCTTCAAGAAAGCGGAAAAGCATGAACCAGATGTCAAGGCTAAGAAGGGCATAGACTGCCTTTTGCTTAAACTTTTCCTTGGCATTCGTAACCTGAACAGCAATCTGATCAAAGTGTGCGATAAAATGTCGAACCCTCCGGCTTGGGCCTGGTTGCACCAAACCAGACGACATCCCGAGGCGTGGATTTTACCTCCCGTATGAGAGGAGCGATATCCCCGATCTTTTCCCCGTTGTCTCGTAAGCCCGAATTGGACTGAACGATGATGAGACTGAAGTCAGGCACCCGAAAGTTCCTTTTTTCAAGCCTCCTGATATCTCTTTGGGGGAACGTGCCGAGGAAGAGATTTTGGTATTTCATTCCTTCGACCCTTGTGAGAATGAAGCTTAGCGCCCCATACAAAGAACTTTCGATCGGGTAATTGTTGGACGCATAGTCAAAGAGAGATCGGAGGTGTTCGAAAAACTCTTCCGCAGAAGTAAGCCCTGGCTAAAGAAACATTGAGCGGAAGGAGGGACTCAGTACTTTGCATGTTCATGCACCACGGAGATTTGCGACATCGCAGCATTCGAAGGGCAGAAGATGAATGATTCCGAACTGACTCAAGAGCCATATATATATACGCGTACCATGATTGTTGTTCAAGAGTGGAATGTGGACTCGGAGATGACAAGCAGGGGTGGGACCTGATTTCCACCCTATTGCTCACCGGCGGAAGAGGCTCCACGATCGACAAGCTTGACAGCGGCAGTGGCGAGCTATGATAAAGGGTGGATGCGTGTGGACCTAGCAGGACTGGGGTGCGCTCGTTGACATGGACACGTCCACCAACATGTCAGCAGAAGAGTTCGCGAAGAAACGCCATCTTGTTAGTCTCAATGCTTCTCCGCTTCCTGGTTCTCACTAAACTCCCATATAGGAGATCATGAAACTGTATGAACCGCGGTCTCCCATGACCCAACTTCCCAAGCGGTATCGTCTCGCCAAGAATTATCCAAGTCCACCACTACTCCACTTTGCGTTTCCCAATATCGACGACGACGCTCTCTATAAGTACGCGGCGAATGTCCTACGGACCCATGTCAATTTCCCTGAGCCGATCCCGCCATCGCCGACAACATTGTTGGCAGCCGCGGAACATCTGTCGGCACACGTCAAGTACGAAATCGACGTGGATTTCCGTTTCGCATCACATCTGACCGCGCTACGATCCTCGTGTTGTATACCAACTATACGATGAAGAGTAAAAGGCTGATCGAGGAAGACGAAGAAGACGTGATCCGGATGGTGCAGAAGGCACTCGGATACGATCAGTCGGTGCGACCGAAATGGTATTTCGACCTCAACGATTCATGGGAACCGGGCGATGACGAGGATGAGGAATCTACGAACTAGGTCGGTATCCTGGCTCTTTATGCCATGGGTATTTGCACGACCCAATCATTTATATATCTCTACCAGGAGACAGTGTACGGGTCGACTCGGATGTTGGGCCTGTCACTTTCGTCCTGTATAGGTTAAGATCCTGGAATAACTGTTGTATATATCAAGTGTCATGCGGGAGTCCCCGCGAGACGACAACCGAGCATGCATGCGTGATGTTCAACACATTCTCGCAGCGAGCAGTCGCTGCCGAGCATCGTTTTCTCCTCCGGGTTATCGGGCGCTCGATACCTTGACCACTCTCGCCGATGTCCTCAACCGATCGACTAATCTCCTGGCCACGCAAGGCCCGCCCTTCGCCTCCTTCTGAGCACCTGCTCCACCTCGATATGGCACCAAAGCCGATTTTTTCCCCTGGAACGTAATCTAATTGGACCCTTTGAAAGGACCTCCGGTCGCAATGTCCGTTGGCCAGCGAAAGCGACATTCGCCATCGAGGTGATTGAGAAGAGGGTTAGTTTTCGGCGATGAGGCTGCAGATGATGGGAGGTGTGTAAGAATGTGACGCTAGACAGAGGGTAAATACTGTACTAGGTAAGTAAGGAATGAATGTAGAAGTGGGATGATAGCTTACCTCCAGTCGAGTGGTACGAGACCGCGAGTATACGCAATGTCCGTAAAAGGAAATGTAGGGAAAATGGTAGTGAATAATTATCTACAGTAACGTAGGTCTGGATCTCCAACAAGGTGCAAAACAGGGCAGTGGGACGTTGGGCATTGTACATACGTACTTTTGAGTACACCTCGTAGAGTTTCAAGTTCGTGCTGACACTTGCACTCAGTATACGTCCTGAGTCTTTCTTTGTCAGCGTCGAGGGGGATTACGTCGTACTCCTTCGCCCTTCCTTTTCCTCAGTAATGCTTCTCTATTCTAGGTACGACTTATCAGCGTCCACATGTATCATTCAGTTCGTCCTGTGCTGAGTGCCCGCCGCGATCTCTAGTGATCCTGACACTAGGCACTCAGTACAGACCAAGCAATGAGTAAATCCCCAATTCGTAAGCTAGATCGATTAGTATTCTATATAGCAGGTAACCCCCTGTCTTCAGCGACATGACGAACACTGACAATCCGTGATGCATTCCGGCTGTCAAAGACGCATCAAAAAAAAAAAAAAAAAGCCGATCACACTGAACGACGTACAATACATCCTTCGACTCTGTCCGCGTGACGGCTGAAATCGATCATTTTCACCGACGTGCCATCGCTCGATCGACTCGACAAAAACACAGTACCGTCAAAGCTATCCGAAGGCATGAGATTGCACTCGGGGAACTTGCGCGAGAGCGTATAGTGTATGAACGAGAAGGCGCGCGGCCCGTAATGGTCGAGCGCGAACACGAGGAGTCGCGCGTCCGTGCCAAGCGCGATACCGCACGCCGGCCACCCACCTGACGTCATGCAAAAGGACGTCATGTTGAATCTGGAGATCCCAGACTCCCTAGAGAACATGTCTCCGTCGGGCTCCAGGGAAACTTCCGCCATGTCCAGGCCATTGCCGTCCGAAGAAGGGTTGGATCCACATACAACGAACGACACCCGCCCGGTCTTTGGATCCACGACGGAATCACGGACGACGGTGCGCTGACGCATCCTCGCACCAATTAGGATCCCACTCCGATGTGAGGGATAGAGAACGTCGCTGTCGGGTGCATGAGCGGTCGGTAAAGGGAAGCATCTCAACTTGGATACGTAAGGGTAACTGTGACCGAATTCCATCACTTTGACCAAGTGGGTTTTAGTGGCGTAGAAAGAGGTAATGGTTTGCATCGGGTCAAACCCCTGGTGTACATATGCGGTCAGCAAAGCCAACGAATGACTCGCAGCAAGCATTTACCGCGTGGTCAGTCGGGATGCGATATCGTCGCAGGGTATCAATATCCAACAAGACAAGACGTCCAGACGAATCCCAGTCCGACGAGCACTCCCCAATGGTCACCACGAGAAGGCGATGATATAACCGGACGTCAACCAAATCTGTCCAACCTTTAACTGTGATCGGTATGGAAGTGAACACGGTCTCGATCCCGCAAGGCCGTCCTTGATCCATAGGCACCTTCGTGATGGTACTTTGGACGCTCCTTCAGCATGTCATCGAGCGTGTACAATGCAAAGAAACACTTACAATGCGTCTTCGAAGACAAACACTGCGAAGGCCAGAATGCCTTCCTCTCGTACCCTTCCAGCGCTGAATATACGAACGATAGGACGGTTCTCTCTAATGTGCATCAGCGTCGTCCTAGACTTTGCAATCTCGCGACTTCGCGAATCATAGCAGCAGAGGGTGGATTGCTCTGCGACCAAGAGCCACCTTCCCAAAAGTACAGAGACGGCAACGTCGGCTTTGAACAGCAGATTAACAATCCGACGAGGCTCGGGGCAGCTCCACGACGAAGGCCACACCGAGTGATGCTTTTCCGCTCGCAAGAGGGCGTTGACGAGGTACGAGGTAGATTGCCAGTCGTAGGGTCCTGGGGGTAGAAGAAAGGTAGTTCTCTTGTACAACGTCTTCCAGATGCCAGGATCGCTCAGCAGGTCGCGGAGCGGTTTGGAGAGCTTGGCATGCAAGGAAGGTGTCAGGGAAAAGGCTAGGCTCGAGGGAGCAACGCACGGTACTGAGAGTTACGAGTTCCTTTGCGGTGCAGTGATCTGCGATATGGTACACGATGTCTAGTGGTATGCTCTCCAGAGCTGCAAGCTTGCGACCATAGCGGGAGCCGTCATGAGGGGTGAGTTTACAGTCAATAGCCATTTCAATATAGAGTGACAGAGAGGGTTCAAGGCGAGTATGGTCGCCGCTGATTACCCTAGAATTTGATTCAGACCAGGTTCAAAAATCTGACAAGACGGCCGAGCTGACTCGGAACCACTTACGTCAGTCCTGACATCGATCTTCTTAGGGCCTACATGTAAAAAATATACGACCGACACTGAGGGTACCACGATTCGAGGCGGGAGGGTTCGCCAAGTCAGAGGAGACTCTGGCTCGGATTCCACGGTAGAGCGGGACTTGAAAACAGACGTCAGCCAACATGGTGCGTGAACATGGTGGCCTTACGATTGCATGCCAGTATTCAGAGAAATATTTTCTAGTGACGGGATGCAACCAAGCATATCCTGTATAATTTGTTCATAAGCTATACATCGTGAGAAGGACTAGGACACCGTGGGTGGACGAAGAAGATCTGCGTCGCCCAGTAAGTCTAAGTCCGTGACAACATCGTGACTCAAGCCTCTTTAAGTTGCAGGGCGCAAACCTTACACTTTACACAGGATCTCTCACATTGACCTCCCAACTCTTTTCAGTGATTATTCCATCTCTCGCACGCCCTACAATCCTAACACCCTTGATGAAAGAAAAGTGGAAAGTGAGTTGCACGGATTACTCTGTCACTAACTGAAACGGACGGTGGTTTCAGAGCCCAGACAAACCTATCTCCCATCACGGAGATTCTTCCGACCTTCCTCCAGGAGTTGCTGACGTGTACCCCAGCACTTTCAAACGTGATGTCGCTCCCGTTGGTGTCGATGAAGGCATTGACGTTTCGCATCCCCAAGATGGATCGGACTTGGCGTGTTCCATCAAAGGCATATATCGTATTCTCGACCTTATCTCCGAGCAAGGTAGTGGTGGTCTGGGTGAGTATCAATTTTGGAGCACTTATCCCCACGATCAATCTGTTCTCAGTGGATAAGATCATCATATCCCAAGACTCCTTGAAGGCTTTTATAAATACTGTTTGCCCTGATGCATACACGTCCATGACCAAAGTCAACTTCCAGGCGCTTGATGATTATGTTATCAAACCTGTTGGTATTTACGGCAGTAAAGAGGAACTCGTCCGATTTTTGCTCCACCTTGGAGCTGTCGACGAAACTACGTATGTAGTTTCTTATGGACGTTCATTCTCAATGTTATTGATACGATGTTTTGACAGCACAGCACTGCTTCTTGTTGATTCCGATACGCGCAACCAACCGACCCTCCGCTCAGGTTTATACATCGTTACGACGCCGGAAAAGCCTGAAGGATGTCACCAAACATTCGTTATGTATTGGCCAGAGCCAACGACGTGGGATGACTCTGCGGCGAGTTCTGTTTGTCGTAATCGCGTTACATTTATGAGGTACGTTTATGGTGATGGAATTCGAACCGGATGTCATCTAAACTGATATTGTGCAGATATCTCACCAAGATATGTGATCAAGTAGTGTCTTTGATTTGGGACAAACATGCAGCCGCTATTCTTTGGGATGTGAAGAATAGCGAAGATGAGCAGGAGGACAACAAGCCCGACTTCAACCAGGATGAGTCGGACCGATTGTTCGTATTCGAAGTCGCACAGAGCAACGAGCAGCAAGAGTCTATCACGGCGCGCAAGGGCTTTATGGTCAGTTGACCGACTTCGTTCGACGGCATCTCAGTTAACAAAATTGGGATGGGACACAGGCTGTTTCAAACGCGATTGCACGACCACTAGACAATTCGAACTCCATGAAACCTGCGCCACTCGTACCATTTTTGCTACACGGCGAGACGGCCCAAGGTTTTATGACGATGGAACACCAAGAAGCAAAGGTTGAACGGGAACTCCTTACAGAACGTGCGATCGAGGGGTTGCAACTTGAAAAATTCCTGTAGGTATTATCATTCCTCACGGGGATCGCGTTTTCATTACTGGTCTTCTCGGGTCTAACAGGACATCTGATCACCTTCGTCTGAACGACGAACTGGACCATGATGCCTTGAATATTTTAGTTCGCCTTGGACTCGAGAAACGATTTCCGGAGCAATGCAACCGTTGGAAACAGGCTTACTCCATGGTTCGAGACAAGTCTGGAACAAGCGCTAAGTCAGAAGTTGGGACTATTTCGGGGTGCGTGCAGGTGGGGTTGGCCACAGTAAAAAGGTCCTTGTTTGAGGCGGCTCTGGACGATGTGCTCCGATTATATCCGTGAGTGCGGTGCACCCTGGTCAATTACAGCTCAACTCCGTGTCCGTTAGATGTTTTGATCGAAGGAAATTTACTTATCGTGGAGATGAAGGAGAGACATTTTGGGGTACTCCAGGTATGTGACGTTCACTTTGAGAATTGAATCACCACATGTTAATTGTGACATCAGATTCTCCCTTGAACGTCCTTGCACTCTATCCGAAAGCGAAAGACAAAGCCATGGAGCTCCTAAATCAAGAATTTCAGGATATCGCCGACGAAGACTTCCAATGTTTCAAAGACCGCGTTCAGTTATTCAAGAGTCTGGATGCGCTCATGAACGAGGAAAATGTCAAGGTGGATAAGCAAGAACGTCAGAGGTTCTTGACGGACTTGTTAAAGCGCGGAGTGGACTCGGCCATGGCAGACGTGAGAAGGAGCCAATGGGGAGGCAAGCGGGAGAGCGCAAGACTGAGTTACAACCCGGCATCGTGGGTGTATGCAGTATGGAAGTCAAACTCGATCCCGGGGGAAGTGGGGACCGATACCAATCCCATGACGGACCCCGGTGATCTCATTCGCCGTGCAAAAGGAGAAGTAGTACTGATTTCGGATGACCGCTTTTTGAGTCAGTTGGAGCGGGACGTGAAGCAGTACGGGAAACGCGTCCCCCAATTCAAGCTGGTGGCGGAGGAGGCAAAGCAAAAGGCGATTGAATATTTGGAGGGGAGCATCATGAGTTTGGTGAAGAAGCTTGCGCCTGATGTACACAGGACACAAGTCGAAGAGTGTTTAGAACGGATCAAGCGCGAGGACATCAGGAAAGCAGAGGAGCACGTAGATGATCTGAGAAGGAAACTCATCCAGCATGTGAGCAGCGCATCGTCGCAGATTTCGTCCTCGTGCGTATATGGCTTGTGCTTGGTTCTGGTACTGATCTCATTGTTAGCAGATATACATTAACTATCGATGGCATAGAGGAAGTTCGGAAGGGCTGGCGCAATGGTGAGTGATCTCCCGTTCGAATTGACTTGGGAGTTGCAGAATTCACCTTTGTTTAGGCTTGTCTTCTACCACGTCGTATCTGATCTGGGGATTGCGAGAGTTTCACTGGGAACAAATGGCTATATATACGGTGCATCTACTGAACATGACGACTCAAGATCAGCACGAGTTGCAATTGAACCCGAATACAATCCCCTCACCGCGGTTCGGCATTTCCCACAAGTTTACAATGATATCGGGTCATACCATAGTGTGCGTCGATGCCTGCTTAATTTTGCTTTTATGACTTTAACCTTGACGTTTCGAGCAGGCGAGCTCAGTTACTTGAAGGGGGGAAACTCTTGTTGGTGACCGCCGATCATGTCGGAAACTTGAGTGTCTATCTCAATCGACTGGAGGCTATGGACAACGCCATTGCAAATCGTCAGGGAAAGTACCTGAATCGTGAAAAGATAGGCCAAAAATTTCTGTTGGCGTACGACGAAGCGAGGAAGACGCTGGCAGTGGTTTCATCACACCAGGTACGCGTTCGAAAAAGTTGCTGAAAGAATGTCTGTTGAGCTCTAATGTTCTTACATAGCTCCTGCTACACATTTTTGTGTTCGATGAGACGCGCGGATTTCAGGCGTCGGGCAGCGCCATCAATCTGCATCCTTGGTACAATGATGGAACCTGTATTTATCTTGCATGCTTTGCGAGCGGAAGCGAAGAATTGGTCCTTGTCGATTCCGGAGCACAAGCGAGGATATTCTCGTTGGTTACTCTCCAGTTTCGGTACGTTTGGGCCGTGACCCTTCATTTCATGCGAATCTCGCTGACCAAGGGGGAATAATTAGGCCTGCCACACTTCAGCTCGGGAAAGTACCATATAGCGTGAGCTCGACGCCCGATGGCACCTGCTTGCTTGTCGCGCAAGCCGACGGAAGCGGTTTGGCAGTGACAGCTTATCATTTAGAGACTTTTGGCTCCACAAGTGGAATCCTCCTTGACCTGGGACCGCTCACCATCGAGAATGGTCCAGTTGTCACATCCTTGACCGGCCGAACTGTGGTGCATATTATTTTCCTCGATTTTCAGACGCACGCATGTTTTTCGCATGCATTGGACATCACTCGAAAGACGACCGAATTTATGTTTAAGGAAAAGGACATAGAACGTTCCAGACAGCTTAGAGGGTCAAGGGGAAATGCGACCGTCCACAACTGTCTTATTGACTGTCATGCCGAAGTCTGGACCCGCTTCCCCGTGTTGCCCGCTGTGCAGCGTGAAACGATCTCCTCGTCAAGCCTTCGCAGCACTCGGACGCTCGTGTTCATAACTAATCGTGATCATCAGAATTATGCGCCGCATTTTGCGAACATAATCCTCACGTTCGAGAGGACAACCAAAAAGCCAACCGGGGATGTACTGAAGTCCATCAAGGTTTCGGCAGCGTCATTTATCGATTTTACTGTTGAATTATTTGGCAGTACGGGGAGTCGTCCATGGAACGCCTCAGCTTACCGTGCAGGCGAATGGCTCGTAGAGATTTTGTGCTTGATTCCGATACAGCTCGCGCTTGCCAAGGACAACCGATTTCTACCGCTCAAAGACGGGGTCTATTCTCCCGACCAGGAGAGGATGCTACTGGGTGCAGACGTAAACCGTATCGTGGACAATCTTTCGTTCGGCTGGTATGAATCTATTTTTCAGTCGTACATGGTCTCCAAGGTGTGTCATTACTCTCTTGAGTATGACAGCTACTTACTTGTGGCACTTATGATAGCCGGTCAAGGTGGTCTCCTCTATGGGAGAGCAGTCTGTCGGGAAAAGCTTTGCACTGAATCACCTCGTCGATACGTCGTTTGCTGGATCAGCAATGAGGACGACGGAGGGGGTGTGGATGTCAGTTACGCCGACCAAAGATACATTGATCGTTGCCCTGGATTTCGAAGGTCTGGCGTGTTCACCATCCTCGACGGTCCACTCATATCATTTTTTGGCCATAGGTGTACACAGTATCGAGAGGTCCGCTCAGGAGGACACATTACTTGTCCTGTTCAACACCGCTATATCTAACCTGGTAAGCAGTACGATGGGGCATAAACTGGGAGAAATTGATGGAATTTCATGTTGCAGGTACTATTCCGCAACAACTTTGCGCTCAGCCGTGATATTACTGGATTGTTCCAGTCATTCCAGTCGAGTTCGACAGTATTGGATTCCAAGGCGAATCCCTCGTTATTCCAGTCCATGTTGGTCATCATCATCAAGGTATGTTTGCCTGCCGTGCTATGTCATTCAAACGTTGTGTCTGAGAGGTGTTTTGTTTTTCTTCAGGATGTCGTCGAGTCTGACACGACCGAGATCGCCAGAGAGTGGGTGTTCCTTGTCATTTTTTGTTGCCCCGCTCACAACTGGAACGGGGTTGCTCTCTTCCAGATTTTCTCTCAAGTTTCGACGAATCGTACAAGACGAGCAAGAGGCGAATTTTATTTCTCGACTTCACGCTGGAAAGCTCAGCATCATTCCATGGTAAGGGGGAGTGCAAGTAAATCGGACATCCATGACTTACCGGTCTTACAGGCCGGTTATCGAATCAAAGGAGTTTTACAGACAATTCCCTGCACTGAAGAAGCAATTGGACGAGCAAGCAATCACACATCAGTCCGCAGGAGAGTTTTTGCACTTGACAAAGACCTTGATGGCCAAGTTGAAGGTGACGTGATTTTTCAAAGCCCATCATATGGTTCTCTCATATACGAGCCTTTACAAGGCGAACGATTGGGGTGCTATGTCTCGTAAGGACATACATGAGATTTTTTTTAAATCCTATAACACATTTTACATTTAGAAACACTGGCGGCGCATCGTGCGCAGCTAATTTCGATGCTTCTCGCCAATGCTCTTGCGTACGGATATGCGGAGGTATATCCAGAGCGTGAGCCTCTGAAGGTAAAGCTATTTTTGACTTGCTCTTCATAGTGGCTATGACACTGACACGGTCGGTGTAGAATTTGGATACGGACATGACGATTAACATGCAAGACACCGACTACCAACTCTTCATTGGAGGCGGCACAGATCAGGCTGTGTCTCGCGAGCACATCTTGACGGACCTTCTGACCAACTGGGAGGAACAGGCATCCCGCCAACACAGGTCCGAAGAGGAATGGATCGCCAGCTTGACCCAGCACCTTGAGAATGTCGTGGATTTGAGGATAGCCCATGTACGTGAATGGATAGACCAAAACTTGTCACGCTTCCAAGCAGCCGGTGGCGCTGGCGGAGGCCAGGCGGTAGACGAGTTGCGTCGTCACTTTGAAGATTCAGTCGTGGATTTGAGAGGGAACGTTCGGCTGTGTGGGATGGCATGCGCGGAGTGTCAGCTGCGTTGTATCAAGGGTCGGGCACACGAGGGTCCGCATCACTGTCAATCGGATCATCGGTGCGTGCACAATTGTGACTTCTGTTTGGTGGAGCACCAGTCATGTACGATGAGGTGCGTGACATGTGAGTTCTATGTCTTTCCGGTATTAAATTTATTGGAAAAGTGCGGGTCATGCGGGGAAACACTTGTATGTATTTGTTACTTCAGCTGACAGCGGGTCTTCACATTTTTATAGGTGTGTTGCAAACAAACATTTGTGTGGAGAACACTGTAAATTGTCTGGAAGGCACGGGTGTCAGTATGTATGCGCAAAAGTACGTGTCTTCATCTGAGGCATTGAGCTTGATTCCACAAAGAAATAGGTGATCGATCACGACGACGAGCATCTCTGTGCTGCTCCCATCCATGCTTGCGGGGAGGTAAGAATCTGTTGACCAGGGATATTCGTACAAGTCCATTCTGAAGTGATATGCCTATCATAGCCCTGCGGCTTGTCCAACGTGAAGCTGCTTGACGGGACTTTGTATTCCTGTCCTAGGACGTGCCGATTCCCAAGGTAATTTTTTTAGCATTTAGTGCCATCACCGATTTTCACTCGTTGAAGCGACGTCGATCATGCCATCCACCAATGTGATACCCGTTTCTGTTCCATTCAGTGCCAGCTGTGTAAACGGCTATGTGCAAATCGAGACCATGTGCATGGTCTCGACCCTAAAGCGACCCATCTCTGCGGGTGAGTATAGTGTTGAATTGCCAGTGACTTTGTGTCTGATCATTGCTCAATCCACAGAGAAGAGCATCTGTGTACCGACACGTGCGCTGCGCAGGGAATATGTGAAATTGAAACAGCGCCACACTCTATTGAAGCAGTGTTTACTGGCAGACACGAAACATTCCAGTATACGAAGGTATCTGGTCTGGTCTTGATCCTTTCTTGTGTATCTGACCTTTCGCGCAGTTTTCTCAGGGTTTGTCGTAGTTGTTCGTATTACACCCTTATCCTGACGGGCATGGTACACCAGTGGCGAAACGTTTGAAATGTGTCAAGCCAATCCCGCCTGGCACTACAATGCACGACGGGCCTCATAGTCACAGCTTGGACAAGCGAGTAGTTCATTTTTGCGAGACAAAGTAGAGCCATCAACTTTCATGCATTGCTCTTCTCCGAGTCTCATGAGCTTCTAGGTGCGAAGAGTGTGGTTACTACTGTACTCTGCCTCGGGGTGAGTTGCAAGTTGTGATTCGAAAACTTATCATGTGCTCATGATTTGCTCCAAGGTCACCCACAACAAGAGCACGAGACGCGCCATGGGTCCATGTCGCGTACTCGCTGGACTATAGATGGGCCAGAAGATCAACCGCTGGAGATCGAAGGGCGCAAGTTTTCGACTAATGACGAGGGTGCACCGATGATGTGTAACCTTGTTTGCTCGGCGATGGGCCGACATATTCACATTGACTATTGTCGCGCGGTCAAGGAGGCAGGATGTACTGGAAATGCGGAGGTAGAGCATGTAACAAGAAGAATCCAGCCCCATCCAGGCAAGCCAAAGGATCTGGTTACGCACAGACTCTTCTGGAAACGCAGTGGTGAAATTCTGGTATACTTACATGGTTTGATCATTTGTCTGAATTCTCCCTCGATAGGCTTCAAGGATCCATACTCAAAAGAAGAGCAGGCTAACTTTGCAAAGTGGTATGTTTCTATTTGCGTCTGGGTTCAGCAATGATAAATGGTTAATACACGTTGACAGTGATGCTATGTGTGGAGGTACGCGAGCTCCAGACGTTCTACCCGATGATCATTTTATAGATATAATCGATAGGCTTCGAACATACCGCTGCTGCAGGCGGTGCAGCCATACCTTCATACTGTGTCTTGCCACTTTTCCACGCGCCGTTGAATCCCAACACTAGACCACCTACTGGAGGGGGTTACGTGTCAAATGATGGACATCAATTCTCTTGCAAGAATCCAGTAATAATGCAACAAGCCTTCCACGTGTGAGTTTGATTGTTCTTGCTTGTGGCCCGAGAAATAATTTGTTCTCGCAGGATCTTCGTTGCCGACCAGTACGTTTTTTTGGTCTCATTCTGAGTAGTTTCCTCACGTTGTCGTATCTTAGTTCTGGTTCAATGGGTAACACTGATCGAGGGCCTCTTCCGAACACACCGGTGACTGCTCGAATCTGTGCTCACTCAAACAATCGATACGGTGCCGTGCTTTCGTCGCTGCATAGCTTCTGGGCAGCGCGTGCAGCGGCGCTTACGAACTCAAATGCTGGACGACGGGACGCATACAGCGTGGCCTTGTTTAACCACCAAGTGACGATCCCAATTGCGAATGATTTTACAAGCACGCCGGAGCAGTTGTTAAATGGACTCCCCGGTTTTGGTCTGGGTGGTGGTACCAACTTCACTCTCGCGCTCCAACAAGCTCGAAGAATCATGGAGCAAAACTGGAGCACAGAAAGGTGAATGTGGGCTCCATTCTTCCTTTTTCCTACACTAACGATGGCGTCGTCATTAACCGGTGCAGATTCCCGGTCATCATTTTTCTTTCTGATGGGGAATGTACCATTGAAGACCAAGTGATGCAGGATCTCTGCCGCGCGGCCGTCCGACTTGGGTATCAGTTTTCTTGCGGAACCACATACGAAGCTGACACTCATTCTCTTCTTCCAATGTAGGAAGGCGATGTCGTTCCATGCGGTATCATTTGGCCATGAAGGACACTCACATTACTTGCGTCGGATGGTCGATATTGCTCGGAATGCGCAGGACAATGCGCCAAAGGATCCCCTTGCACCGGCTGCTACAATTGTTCCTTCTTCGTACACGGTTGCGCTCGATACGGTATGTCACGGCGGCTGAGCATCACTTATCCTAGCGGGGCATTTTTGAACCTATAATGCGCTAGGTACAACTCGCGGAAACGTTTTTGGGTATTGCAGAGTCGTTGCGAAAGCCGAGAGGGGCACTTATGCATTGACTCAGTGGTTGTTCGAGTACGTCGCATGTCTGGCGGTACATTTCTAAGTGTGTCCATACGTGTGGAGTTTGGGTGTGGTACGTAGTGCACAATTGACTTGTGCACTTGGCACTTGGCACTTGGCACTACGGACGCGCTCCACGCGTTATGGATAATGATGACTGGAGTCCGCGCTTCAATAATTGCCATATGGAGGTCGACGTCGGCGCCACTGACTCATGGTGTGGCATAGGGAAAAGCCTCGAGCACAGTTGCTAGGCCCGAGTGAGCTTGATCCGGTCAATTAGAGGCGTAACTTTAGACTGTTGGAATCCGGACTAGACAGAGGGTAAATACTCCAGTCGAGTGGTACGAGACTGGGACTGTACCTAGACAGAGGGTAAATACTGTACTAGGTAAGCAAGGAATGAATATAAGAGTGGGATAATAGCTTACCTCCAGTCGAGTGGTGCTAGACTGGAGGGAAGGTGAACGAACGGACGCGTCGAGTGTACGCGATGTCCGTAAAAGGAAATGTAGGAAAATGATGGTAA
>JBBPMK010000158.1:0-48189 GCA_038090295.1 Boletus semigastroideus
CCTGAGACGATAGGATTCTTTGTCGAGCTTGCTGGTGAACAAGGTATGTATAGAGCATGTCCGTTCTCTCGTATATCTCCCTGGCTCATGATATTTGCTCCTCACCAATTCTTCACTCTCAGTTTCCAATCTCGCACTTGCGCCAGAACGTTTGCTCGATGAATTGTTGCAATTAAACGAAAATGTCGAATGGGCCATTGCACACGATACGTTTCGCAAACCCACCCTCCGGGTTGTTCGATTCGGAACGTTTAGCAACTTTCTACAACTGAAACTCGACGAGGGGGGTAACACTGGACAAGTCAAGATTCCTGTTGTCCTGCCTAAAGCTACGTATGTGACTTGGTTTGCGGATCGGGTCGTGCAGGAGTTTTGAATTCCACTTCGAGTGGATTGTAAGGAGTACTTCATCAGCTTCACGGACTTGTACCACATATCTCACTTATGAAACGACTGTTACTTTCCATGCTACTTTCCTTG
Organism: Boletus semigastroideus; assembly: GCA_038090295.1. NCBI lineage: Eukaryota > Fungi > Basidiomycota > Agaricomycetes > Boletales > Boletaceae > Boletus > Boletus semigastroideus. The sequence continues at coordinate 481 of JBBPMK010000158.1, forward strand.
TGTTACAGTATGTCACCGTTGGACTAACATTGTATTATTTATTTACAATAAAAAGGTGCCCCGGGCACCTCGACCTGCATTAGGGGTCTTGGGGAACCAAATGCTTGACTGTCAACTGTATTTAATGCAAATTATGAAGAGAGGGAAAAACATGGTGGCAATTCAGTTTCAGCAAGGAATCCAAGATTCTCCAAACAAAGAAGTATCAACCTTGGTGATGTGGTAAGCCCTATCTGAAGCTATCACCAAGGAATGTATGGGAAGCTGAAAGCTATTTCTGTTTATCAGCAAACCAAGCCCTTTTCTATAGCCAAGGCTCCAGCATCTGACATCCGTTAGTCGAGCCCCAGTCCAGCACATCAGGAAAGCTACAATTTGACTGAGATGTCTATACTTTACTGCTAATTCTAAATACATTTAGACTACTAAAATTATGGTTATGTGTGACGAGTACAAAGCGACATCCAAGATGTGACTATGTAAGTCTAGCTATCCTCATCGCGGCCACAGATATAATTGACTTATGGACTCAGGCTGACGTTGGGACCGCTCGTTCACGACATGCATGGCTCTCAGTCGCACTACTCGCCCGCCCACGTACTCCCGACGCGTACGCACGATCATGCATCGCTCGCCGTTACCCTCCCGCCACCATTCTGGCATGATGCAAACATGCCCTGCCCGCCCTTGTCCTTCCACGGTTCCCTTGCAGCAATGTCAACGCGACCACGAAAACGGCATGAGGGTCGACAGTCGCCGCTTCGTCCGACATGCGCGGCTCTCACCCTCACAGCCTATCTGCCCACGTCCTCTCGACGCGCGTATGTCCAATCGCACATCACCCGCCCTCATCTCGCCACTTCATCCGACACGTGCAGCCCTCCTCCCGATTGCACTGCCTGTCCGCCCGCGTTCTCCTGACTTGCACGCACGATCACGCCTCGCCCGCCGTTACCCTCTCGCCACCATTCTGGCATAATGCGTACGTGCCCCGCCTGCCCTCATCCTCCCCAGTCATGACCCTTGCAGGAGTGACGACTCGACCACGACAACACCTTGGGGATCACGACAGCGCGATCCCCACGACATTTTTGTGATTGCTCGCGCGCCCGCCGCTTCGTCCAACATGCGCGCAGCCCTCACCCTCCCGATGCGCACGGCCTATCTGCCCACGCACGTACGTCCCTCGCTTCTTTCTCAACACCAGCTGACGACACCATTCCGCCCCTTTCCCACCATTCGCGCACGTGCCCAACTGCCCTCATCTTGCCACCTCGTCTGACGTGCGCGGCCCTCCTCCCGATGTGCACGGCCGTCCGCCTACGTTCTCCCAACACAGATACATGCAACCGCGCATCGTACGTCATCCGCTGCCTGCCCACCAGCCTGGCCTGACACCCACGTCGGTGCATCGACATCAGATGAGGGCAGAGTGCTCGGGATGGCCGGGAAAAATGCGAAGGCGACGACAACAACGTGATTCTCGGAATCGCGCTATCGCGTCGTCCTAATCGCCTCGCGAGATGATCGACGAGGAAGAGTGCTCATGACGGCTGAATTTTAGCAGTTGTCTTCTTCTTGAATGAATGTCACACACTATACGCTCACATGTAACGATCTGCGGACCCTAAACATGGTGGTGTTTCTGAGCACGGTGGTCCGGGTTTCCATACTCCCGCACAAAGTCGACAGCAGATCAACTTACGAGCTCACGTCTTCTTCAACATCGCGACCACCCCAAGGCGAGAGCGTCAATATCTTCGTCAAACGGAAGCCTCAAAGAACTTGTGGAAAGATGTGCTGTTTGACGCAAATGAGGCACGGATGTTCAGCCGTATTCTACTACTGTACGGCCCTGGGTGTTCGACACGCTCGCAAACCTAGCTGGTCTGGCTGGTTTGCAAGACGACGGAGCTACTCAGCTGAAGCTGAAGGCTTGACAAGGAATTAATCGAACCGAGGATCGACAGTCAGCCCCCGCGCACCCGCCCTGGAACTTCTTGATTGATTTGATGAGGAAGCGGACCGGTAAGGAATGTCTTTGACGGAGTGCTACTTACTTACCACCGCCGGGAACCTGTTCCTCGACACTTCTTGACGGTCTTGTCTCAGGTTTGAGACCGTGCAATTCAAACTGCGATATGACAGGAACGATCATCACACGACCTCTTCGAGTTGTGCCTCTGCCCTTCCTGACGAGCGCTACACCCTGGCACGAGATCATCTGTAAATCGGACAGGGTAAAGTTCCATGACGTCGATGTAGTTTCAGTGTTCTCGATAAGTGCCGTAGGAGCTCAAACTGCTGGAACTCGAAGACTTGGTCTGGACCGGGTTCAAGTTGCAATGTGGGATGGTGAAGTCGAGGACGAAACCGTACAGATTAGAAACCGATAAAGGAAATTTACATTCACTGTCGCTATCGAGAGTCGGTAAAGAATGATAGCTAGCACATAGCAGATATTAGGTCATTATACATCGAGCCACCAAGAAAGCAAGAAAGCGAGAGGGAGTGGAAACGATGATACCATGATCAAGATTATCTTGCAAGGAATTCCGACCAAGTCAGGTCCGAGTCATCTACCGAGTCATCTACCCAAGATGGTATCGTATGCAGGTGTTTGCGTGATGATCCTTGCGTTCCTGTGCAATTAATAGTAATAGTTATAGCCCCAGGGTAGCCTCGGAGTCCACTTTCCAACACGTTTCTTGAACCAACACATGGGATCAAAAGGGCTGCAATCGTCAGGCTCACCAGGCGTAGGCTCGGGCTCCGGTTCTGGCTCCGGTTCTGGCTCACCGGGGCGGCATTGAGATGGTACACGGAAGCCCTGTTGTGGCGGAGGTTCAATAGCGGTCAGCAAGTCAATCAGGGTGACTTACATCTGACCGGACACCTCCACCCCAAGGGGTGCTGCCAACAACCTTTGCGTCGAGACCCAATCCCCTTTCTGCGAATCCTTCCCAGATATCGCAGAGGTTCTCACCACCAGTCAGAACCTTGTCCGCTTCGATAATCGCAGTTCTTGCATCGAAGAAACTAGGGGAGCAAGGCTGCATTTTCATTCCATTGATCACAAGTTGAAGAAGTAATGTGTTGCCATGCTTAGGAACGAGAGGGTTCGACGAGCCAGTGAATGGGTTGAAAGTTTGTGGTCTATAGAAATCGTTGGGTGGAAGCGTTCCATCAGCATCAGGGACGGGAGGGAAAAGTGTTTCCGAGAAGCCATATTTGGCAATAAAGCGCTGTTGAACAACCCAGAGCATTTCTGCCCAGACTTCGCCGATAGCGTGAACTCCCCAATAGCCTGGCTTGTCGAGGGTCTTGTATGTTGAAGGGTTGATCTCGGCGTTGGTAGAGTACGGGTAGTTTCGGATACCATTCGCACGATTAGAAGCCCAGGCACCCATCGGGTAGTCCGTGTAGGTCGAAGTGGAACGCACCGAGGTGGCGATAAAGTCTGAACGAAGTTAGTTTGTGGCATCGGAGATAACGTGTATCAAGACGAACCTCCCCAGCCTTCGCCCATGCCACCAGCCTCACCCCAACCAAGACAGCCGGAGTTCTTTGGTCCACCCGTCAGACGAGTGGAAAGACCGTGTGACAACTCATGGATAACGATGCCAGCCTCCATATCCCCATCGGGGTAGGGTGAATCCGTATTCCAAAGATACATTCGGCAGCGGCTGATATCGCGAAGATTTCATTGGTCAGTGAAAGGGGGCACGATAGGAAGTCAACGGACCCATTTGTGCCATCAGGAGGTGTCATGAAGTTGGCATTGTTGAATCCACTGCCATCCTGCGCATTCGCAATCACGGCGTCGTCTTCCTCACCACCCCTCTCAAAGTTGAACTGCTGGAAGTTTCCAGAGGTCTCGGTAAAGCCGTACCTGAGTACGGTGAGCGCGAGGGACGGAAGTCAAGTACTTGGCTTACCGATAGAAAAGATCGTGAGCCATGTTGCTGGTGTAGAACAGCTGCGTGACAGTGGCATTAATGTGTGCTTTCGCCTGCCACATGGACTCCATTTCATCATCTGTTGGTTGGGGGGAATATGGGAATGCGAATTCAAATGCCGAACCAGCTTCAGCTGAAGATTGGCGTGAGTGGAATGGTAGAGAAAATGAAAAACAGATTAACCCTGGGGACGCTCGTTGTTTATCCAATGATTTCTACCCTCCCAATTCTCGTGCGCGAAAACATTATTACCCCAGGTTGTCTTGGTCGTGTGCCAGTCCGAACCTGTTAAGAGCAAGGTTGTTTGTAAACAGTCCCATGGATTACGGGCCGAGGACATACTACAAGTAGCCTTGTCGTCCTCACCAACACTTGGGTCATTTGGACAAGGAAGCGTGTGCCAACCGGCGGGGGAAGCAAGGGTATCACCCAACTCTTTCACTAATTCTCTGCCGTAAGATAAGGGGTATGGGTCTCCAACTGAAAGAGTGTCAGTGGCGGAAACTGAGAATCAAGGAGTACATACCAGGTTCACCGTGACTCTCAGCTTTCCTTACTGCGGCCTCTACGGGATCGTTGACTCCCCAAGGAAAAACGTAATAAGCTGCCTTGGAGAAAGTGGGTATCTTGGGTTTCTTTGGAGTGGGAGCATAAAACTTGCCACCTGTGAAAGAAGCAAAACGATGTCAAACTTGATGAAATACATGGGAAGAGTGCTGACCCTTTATCCCAACCAAGGGTTTACCCTGTCTCCTTCCGGATGGCACCACGTCAAAATAGGACCCTGGAGGTACAAATGCACCGAGGTTGGGGAGAAGTTCTATGTTCAGCGAGCATATGATCGAACACGATGTATGCAATGTTGGAAAGAGCCGCGTGGGCGATCAGGATCTCACAGTTGCGGACGACGAGTCCGCACTCACCCTCGTCAGTGCTGGGCATTGGCATTGGAGAATCGCTCGTCCAATCAACAACGCTGAGAATGCGGTGGGGTATCGACGTAGTGACAACAGTTTCGTACCAGTTGTGTTCCAACTCGACCTCGAACTAATGAGGCAATAAGGATGAGATGATCAGCTGGACGAAATAGCGGACTCTCTTACGCGATGAACCAACTCGAGCTTGACGCCGTGCTCGGTGGGGACTTGGATCCAAACGACGCGTGCCTTGACGTCGCCGACAGCACCAGGGACGTTGGACAAGGACATGCCCAGGGAAGCGTGGTCTCCAAGGAGATGGTTTTCAGGGGTCAGGACGATGCTGCTCAAGTGCTCCTCGAGCCTGTCTCCGAGAGAGGTGAACTCGGGGTGATTCTCTGGGAGCGCAGATGCGAGGAAAGCCAAGAGTGGCCGTCTCGGATCCATGTCCACCTCGCTGGCAACTGAAAAGACGGGAACATTGGCACAGTTCGAAGCGTGAATATGCTCAAGATTTGCGAGCCCGTGAGTGAGTCTGGTGCGCTCATGGGTGGGGAGGTGGACCTGAAGGAGGAAGCGGTGTGCGTCGAGTGCGGACGAGAGCTGGACGCAGTAGTCGGCGTGAGGGTGCACGGGGACGTGGGAATTCTGATCGGCTTGACCGGCGAAGAACTGGCGTTACGGAATACGGGTCAGTGACGGGGCGGACGGAACACGGGAGACACGCACGGAATCGCCAAAGCTGAGTACTCTGCCGTCCTTTACGTTCAGGTTGATGTGGGCGTTGGCGACCTCGATACCGCCGACGAGCTGGCGGACGTAGACGTGGGTGACGCCAGTGGCACGGTCTGTGTACGAGTCTGGGCGGATGACATACGAGCGACCCGCCTGGAGGTCGCTATAGGGCCTGAGAAAGTCGCGTGCGACGGCGAAGGGGTCCTTGGATGGGTCGACGGGGGATGCTGTGCGGAAGTCGACGGACTGGAAGCGTGCGTGGGGGAGGTCAGGACCGAAACCGAGTGTCTTTCTGCGTGCTGGCTGAGAGGAAGAATGAGCGAGCGCTTGTGCTGCGAGGCCAGCCAAAGCGAGGGTGACGGTGGACAGACCGCGCATGGTGTGTCCTTGGTAAGTGCACGGGTAAATGACACTGTCACTGTCTTTTTAAGTTGAGGTGAGTGTGAAAACCCCCCCTCTAATCCGATTGGTCGATTGTTGTCACACGGACTGAGAGGGGGTCGCGATGGTAATAATCCCCTATCTCTGCACCGACTTTGGCGGTCTCTCTCCCCTTGCTGGCAGCGAATCACCCTGAGAGACCCTTCACCCCTGCTGGCATTCCAAATCAGTCCGCAAACGCTGTGGGGCTTTGGAACGGAAATTCGAAACACGCATCCGCACGCCCTTATCAATGTGTTTTGGCTTATCGCTCCGTCACGGATGTCCACCCACACTGTCTCACACGCACGAGACACGAGACACGTACTCACTCAACCCACGTTCAGGTTGGATACCAAAACATGCTATCTTCATTATAATCACGTAAAGCGCTAAATGACATCCAGCTCACTCATCCAAGACCGAACCTCGGAATTTCGAATTGCCAAAAAACGTCATGTTGCTGTCTCTGCTGCGTGCCACCCCCGCGTTATATCGCTATGTTTGGATTGCGTGGCGTGCTCGAGCATCCCGGATCTTGTCTCCAGCACTGTCACCGAGTCTGAGTCTGCAATGTATAGCCTAGCTGCAGTGGCACTGCTCACATGAGTGATAGGCGCTCTTGTCTTGCTATTGGGAGGAACGAGCTTGTGAAAAAATAATAATCCACGACCGCGACATCCCCGCCCTCGGATAAGCACAGAAGCGAGGCAAGACTGTCACTCACAGCTGTGGCTTTTCAAGTTGACAATAAACAAAACATCCGACAGAATCGTCGACAGCAACTCGCCTGAAACAAATCAGCGGGTTGATGGCCCGTGTGGGCCATCCCTCGTGCCACTTACTAGTTTTGGTCGCTCATCCTGGTGCCTTGAAACCGCGCGGCTTCGAAAATGAAAACCGGTTAGTTACCAAGGTTGGCCTTTCATACTTTACCCTTTAGTCTCACTCCTCCTCGAGATCCTTCCGCTAGTTTGATCAGTGACGTGGATACTGCTCGGGGGACAATTTAACTCTCTGGGAAAAGCGGCACCCTTATGCAAATTTTACTCAGGTTTTCCAAGGAATTGCCGAATGTCGCAGCCCACGGTGAGAGCGGAATTCAAAAGCTGTTCACGTCCTTACGATACGCGATACGATAGCAGTCGGGCCCGCTCCGATAACTTGTTTCCCACGCAGGCCGAATTGCTATATGTAGGTTTGGTAGCAGTAATGGAAAGTGATAGGATCCTCTGTCATGTGAGGAAAACCAGAGCTGTGTAGGGATGATTGGTCACTGCCACTCGCGATTGCGTATTGCCTCACTCCGAGTCGAACAACTATGGTGACCCCTATTCAAACCCATCCTTTGTTCTCAGGTTCTCGCGAGAGTACCTATTCTATTTATACTCTCACGCACGGCCGGTCTCTGGAGGACGAACGACCAATTTCGTCGCACTGACGCCTCTCGCCAAGCGTTTCAGCCCAGATCCGATCCCATTCAACCCACCAGGCACCACCTCAACGCGATTCGACTGTGTAATCCCCTCTCCCGTCAGCCAGCCAATCACATCACTTCAAACGTCATTCACCACGCACCTTGATCTTTCCCTCCTCCAACCACCCCGTCAGCGCACTCGCAAACTTGCACCCCAACGCACGATTTGACGGTGAATGAAAAGTCCCGGTGACCATCAGGACCTCTTTCCCACTCCCATCATCTCCGCCTACTTGCGGCCCCTGGACAACTACGAGGGTCCCGTCGGGTGCTAAGAGCGCATAACCGGCTTCCTGAGTTTCCTTGATCGACACCGCGTCAAAGATGTAACCGATAGGCGTGTCGACGATCTCTCGGACGCGTTTTATGAGCGCAGTATTGGACAGCCTGCGATCGAGGACGTGTGTCGCGCCAAGCGAGAGGAGCAGGCTTTGATTGTGCAGCGAGGCAGTCGTGATGATGGGGGAAAAACCAGACAAATTGGCAAGTTGGATCGCTGTGAGGAAAGGTACCGGATAACTATACACGTGTCACATTTCATGGAAGACTTGCCTTGTTGACCCAAAGAGGCTGCACCACCAAGTATAACGAGGGGCTCACCCGCGTACTTGCCAAGACCGTTTGCTTCAAATGGCGGAGTGAGCGCTATGCCCTGCGGCCTTTGGGCATAGGTGGCCACAGCGAACGGGGCGAAAGCGGACATGATGGAAGCACCTTGGTCAAACGATATATTCAGTGGCATCTATACATGCACCACTCGGTCAAACGAGACATATCGGCCATGAGATTCACAATCCGAACCTTGGCTGCAATCTCTGCCACTACCAAACAATACTCTTGGAACGATGCAAAGTTGTTGTCAAACATCGTCTTGAATAATCTGTCCTCGTGTCTGTCAAGTACGCATGCCATGCGCCACGAAGGACGACAGACATTTTGTCCCCTCGCGTCACATTCCTCACGCCATCGCCAACTTTCAAGACCACGCCAGCACCCTCCTGGCCAAGAATGACCGGGTACTCTTTAATCGTAAAGAATCCCGACTTTTGAATCTCACAGTCGATCGGATTGAGAGACACCGCCTCCATCTTTACCAGCACTTCGCCTGGACCAGGTTCTGGAATCTCGTGCTTTCCCAGTGTAAACTCGGCACCGATCCTGGGGAGCCAGAGTGCTTTTTGGATGGTCATTTAGAACGTCTACCACTGGTGTTTCGGGTGGGGGAGAGATATGGGGGTGTGAAACAGTGTCAACGCACGCATTAGAACCGCTTATCTATGACGGTCGAAATTAAAGTAACGCCACACTACGCTCGCCCCATGTCGATCGAAGAAGAGGCGAGAAAGAGGCGGAATTGAACGTCCGCGCCACAAGTCGAGGGGGTATGTAGCAGGACTGCTCCATTCGGCATCGCCTGGAGAGAGCATCTGAACTCGTATCCTGTAATGAGCTTCACACGTTAACCATCACCGACTTGATCAGGGGACACACTGCGGAGAGGCGATGCGGTGGCGCAGCTAGTTATGTATGGTCCTCCGGTATCTGTGCCAAGGTCTAGTAGTATGTATAACACTACCTAACTCATGTACTTTCACCCACATGAGGTTTTTTGCTAGTGGTCGCAGTCCTGGGTAAGGACGTTGTACACTGCCCCATTTCACCGTAGAGCCATTGCATCGCCCGCTGTTGCTGTATTTCGCTGACAAGTCAGTCCTCGCACTTGGAAAAATGGAAGATGCTTCCAATGTGATGGTAACGACTTCTATACAGAACAAACTTACAGGAACCCGACACGCTGACCCTAAACGACCCGACACGTATCTTGCACAATGTCCCGTATCGAGTTGGTAAAAAAATGTCATTTCCTGATGGTGATGGCTATGGCAATAAGCATATCGAGGAATAACCAAAGCCCGTCGATTGTCGCAGACAAGAAAACCTCCCCACACCCCCGATTCGCCCCCAGACATCATTCCGCGGCGCCCGTGCGGCTGTAGTGAACGAAATAACGCGGGTCTGAAATATGCCGATCACTCTTTCCGAGCACCACGCCCCGTGTCGTACAAGACGAGATATGCGGGACGGATGGCGTCCTCGTTGTAAACAACATACTCGTCATCGGCGAAAACGCTATTGCTACCCGTTTCTCCTAATACCTATTCCACGTCAACGTATGAAAGACGAGACACGAGCGGAATCGGAGGTGACGCACACAGTCATAGCCCAAAGGTGGGCATCTGATCCTCGGGTCTTCGTGATGCATGACGTATGGTTTGCCGACGACAACGCGGCAGACCAGCATGGCTTTGATTCTTGAATTGGGATCGTAAATGTTTTCAGCATATTGATCAGCCCTGGAAATGAACGTTATGGATTAGATCTATCACATATCAGGCAAAGAGGAAATCCTGACTTGGAAGACGAACAAGTGGTATAAACCCCAGCGCCGAGTCGGATACCACCCGCTTCTCTAGATGCGAGACCATCAGAAACATCTCTAGCTATCCACAGAAAAAGAAAAAGAAACATACACAGGAGTGTTCCGTTTCCGTTCAAGGTGCGGTTCGAACCCGTAACGGATCGCTTCGCATATCCAGCAATCCTTATCACGGCAGAGTGAGAGGTTTCCCCTCTCGCCCAAGTTACATGCGCGACGTGTGCTCCGGAACAGCTTCTGCTCGTTCCCTGGGAAAGAGCCCCTGCGCTTGAAACGTCGCCGGTCTTCGATGGCATTCCTGTTCGGTCCAATTAGACCCAGGAACAATAGTAGACGCGGACACCTTGAACGCCTCACCTATATTGCTCGAAGCTCGTTTGAGATGGTTCCGTCCAAGTGATCATGTAGATCGCTACTACCTCTGGGCGAAGTTCTCCAGGTTCTGACCTCCAGCTTTCCATGAACTTCTTTGCAACTAGGGGAAGAGCAAGTCAATTCTCTACTCCCAGCAATCACCGCGATACGCACCATCACGGAATAGGTATTGGTGTGCGAGGAGGGGTTTTAGTTCCGGCGCAGAGCGGGCAGCAGACTGGTTGCAAGCAACGGAACAAAACCAGTGGTACGGATCCTTGGGTTGTCGTTGACATTGCGGACAGGCGTTCGACATCGGAACCAACTGGGAACTGGAGGACGAGTCCTGTTGGTTATGGGGATGAAACGGATAGTGGTTGACCGGGAATGATAAGTGGTGTCGGGCGTCCTGGAGAACGGAGAACGGGAGCACATAAATCGGTATCCATCCTAGCACAGGCTGAACAAGAGGAGCTCTGTGTGCATGCGGGAAAATAGGACTTGACTGTTTGTTAGTCTGTATGACCGACCGTTGCGAGGAGGAGGATGGTGTCAAGAAACCCATTCGTTAGCTGTGAGGAACGATGTGAATCGTCGAGGTCACAACTTCTTAATCTCTGTCAGTTTTAACAATTGCCTTGAACACATTTTATTGATGCGATCGACAGATCGAGTTGCACCGCCGGGAGTAGAATGGGGATAAGATGGGGGATAAGATGGGAAAGCAACTAGCTCTTCGATGCAGAATATACAGGTTGGTATGTTTCCCTGGATATAGGCGGTGCACTGTTGAATTTGTGTGACGACTAGAACTGATCGTACGTGCTGTAACCTTGCATCATCTATCTACTCACCTGGGTGCACACAGGGAATATGCACTGCACGTCAGATGCTTCGGGACAGTTGTGGCCTTTGTCATATCACCTGCTGTACGAATCGAGAGCGGGAATAGGCACTGCTGCGACAGTTTGAAAGACGCAAGACTTGGAATGGAATGCATTACAACTCTTTGGGGTTCTGTACAGGATGAAGCCCGGACCAAACCGGGGTCACGCGCAAGCTCCCATCGGTACTGGGGTAAAAGAGATTCAAGTATCTGCACTGCTTACCGCTATCTGTGCACCAGTGCACCCGTGGTGCTATTGGGTCTTGCGGGGGGACGCATCAACTCGAGGGGCGCCTTATCGATCCAGTGGGTTGAGGACAAGGGATATCACACGCTCACGGCATGACAAAAACCCAGGACTTACCTTCGGAAGGATCCGAGTACGTTAAGCGCAGCGTCAGCTGGTCTCGCCAGAACATGTGTGAGAACTGCAACCTGTGGAATCTCATATTCAATCGATACGCAACACAACGTTCGCTATGTCACCCCCGAAACCCTTACTCCCAACTATCGCAGATGGCGCAGCGAACGACATGTTGGCTTGCGTGAGGTAATCCCCCCATATATTCAGCGTGGTTTGATACCAATATGTCTCTGTACGACCGCCCTCCTCGATAACCGTAGCGAACGTGTGTTCCCTAGTTGCCTGAATGGTCACGTTCGTCCAAACGTCTGGCTTCAATTGGAAAGCAGGTGGGAGTGGATAATATTGCGCGTTGGAAGAGAACGTGAGAGAAGATGCATACAACGCAGAATCTGTTCCTTTGAACAGCTGCGCAACCTTAGTATCCCCCGTTGTCCGCACGTCCGCAGCACGAGGTCGTACACTGAACGATAGGGTGTATGGAGGACCAACAGAGTCCACGCCAGTGTGGAACGGCAAGGAAGGCAAGTCTTTGAACGTGATCAAGACGTCACCTGATGTCTTGTTCTTCACAGCACGATTGAGGTTCTGTCCTGGGGCTCGGGCGTTAAGTGAAGGATAAGCGGCCTCGAACTGTTCCATTGTCAGCTCAGATGAGCGAATTCCAGATCCTGCCCAAGTTTTCTCCGCGAAGACGGCTAGCGATTGTGATAGCTGGTAATAAGTTTCTAGGTGCGTCGTGGCATTTGGTCCCCAGTCATTCCAGAGGGCAAAGATAGCACCCCTGAGGCCCGCGATATTGTGCGCTGTATTATTCGTGGGGTCACTGGCGGAGAAGATATTAGGTGCCCACCCACCGCCTCCCGCGGTGGCTCCAGAAAAGAGGAGGGAAACGTTGAGAGTCTGTGGGAAGCCACCTTCTGCAGGAATCTTCCCGTCGAGGTAGAGAAAAGCCTGCTCAGAGTTGATGACTCGATAGCCAGAGTGAAGGAGGTAAAAAGGGATCGAAGCAGCTGGAAAGTCCCAATGCTGTATCGTCACGTTGGTCGAGACGGATGTCCTGTTGCTTGGTTCGTATGTACCCCAGGCACGAACGCTCTTCTCACTGATTCCTCCAATGTAAGATGACATCTCGTTGACGAACGAGATATATTGATCAGCGAGTGACGATGAATATTCATCAGCACCGATCGAGACCTCGGGAGACGTGAACCAAGGAAGGAACTGGGACCAAATGGATTGAATGGTGGGTATAGTTTCGGGATAGCTCAGATTGAGGGAATCTGGTGTCCCGTTAAGCATTAACTGGGGACGCCACTGTGATATCACGAGGGAATGTCCAGGGGTGTCAATCTCAGGCACAATGGCCACCCCACGACGAGCGCAATGTGACTGCAGATCTGCAAAGTCGGCGGAGCTCCATGACTCGTTACGATGGGAAACGAGGCCAGCTACCGAGGAGTCCAGGGGTGGTTCAAACCGAAACCTAGAGTATAGCGAATGCCAACCAGGGCCATAGAGTAATGAAGGTACCCAGAGATTGTCGGAAGCATGGATGTGGAATTCGTTGATCTTGAAAAAGGATGCATATGTGCAGAGCTCGGCTAAAGCATCGGTAGGCACATGGAGTTGATTTCCGCGGAAAGACACTCACCGATGAACTCAGCAGTATACCAATGGCGTCCTGCGTCGAGCATGAAACCTCGCACTTCCCAGCCGGGACTATCGGTCCCGTTCCCGGCTGGGAAGATATAAGCTCCATTGAAGTCTGGCTCAGATAATGCGAGTTGTTGCAGCAGTGTCCTTGTTCCCCACCACGTGCCAATCGACCCAGAGCCAGATATGACATACGAGGTATTCGAGATAAGAAAGTCATAAGCTTCAGGTGTGGGTGTGCCTGAGTAAAGCGTGTGATTGCTTGAGGGACTGAGAGTGAGGACAATGGCTGAATGGTAGTCCTCGAAATGAATTTGACTGAATGGTACAACGTGAACCGGCTGCAAGGTAAAAGATGTCATATGAATCAGATCCGAACGGAAAGTCTCCGCAAAGTCATGCAGGGTTGGTCCATCGGGTTGGGGGCCATGGTCAAATGCATGAATTTCATCAACAAATATCTGTGTTTCTGGACTGAGAACGAACACTTGGCCCGGCTGGTCAGCATAGAATGATTGCAGAGACGGAATCTGGGGTTGAAGGGTCGTTGCATGGATGCCAACCGTCGGCAGGATGACACGAAGGAACCAGGAAAGCCACATCAGAGATCAGAGTGGTTGGATGGAAGTTGTGAGGTTGCCAGTGTGCAGTTGCATGGCGGTTGACCTGCTAAAATTTTGGTGTCGTTTCAGGTTCCAGGAAAGGGTCACACGATCGGCCAAGCAAACGGCCTGCCGAAGTAGAGATACAGTAGTAGTCTCCAAGCAGTAGCACGCGGTCACCGTCCATCCCAGCGACGACCAATTTTCAACTGCGAGAGGACGGCGGATAATAAGGCTACTAAGGACGACGCTACTCTGAATCACTTCAGTTACATCACAGCTCGATGCTTCGGAACTCACCTGTTTTGTGTCATTCCTACTAACATGCTCATGGTAATGACTGGTTTGACAGGGAGGCAGAATTCCAATGAATTCTACATATCAGACAAGTCGGCAGTCCATCCCTCCCACTGCGTCACTCGGGGACATCCATAAACGATCAGATGCGAATGGAAGGAGAAATGACCTGGTTTCAACTTGAAAAAGCTGGGCCGCCGGCGGAGTCCGGAGGGAACCCCGCATGATTATCCTCAGTCCGAGACAGACTCTTACCATGGTCAACGTTGCAAGCTGGCTACTGACAATGCGACATGCTGCTGACTTTTTTTTGGTTTGGCGGGTCACACACTTCAAGTTGTTGTCCGAATGGATACCAGCTGAGAGTATCAGAGACCTTGGTAAGCCAGCTTTCTCCTGTAATTGTACTTCCATTTGAAGTTCTTGAATCATTATTTTCTGTTTGTTTTGTCCAGTCCCATCATAAGTATACTTAGCTTCTGGCCCAAGATAAATCTGGATTCCGCAGCCATTTGATCTTGCCGGGACTCTTGAAATACCCTCTTCAAACCATCTTTCGAGTCCCATCGATCGTGCGTGCCAAGCATGGAGAAAGCTACCTTCCTCGATGTCAGCGAGTACCATGGCATGGTCATTGCTCCGACTGTTGATTTTCCGTAGACAGCCCTTGAGCTTCTCGCGCGCGCCATTGACTCAGAAGATAATCATGAATATACTGAAGCGTACGCCCAATACATGGCGGCTCTTGACTATCTCATGGCCGCACAACAATGTGCGTTTTACTACACCGTGTTGCACTCCTCCGAAGTTTCTACAGACACTCGTGTCCATCTACAGCTGAAATGAATGAAAAGTCGAGGGCGCTTTTGAAAGCAAAATCAGATGAATACCTGAACAGGGCAGAAGACATTAGGCAACGTGTTCATGCCGAGGAACACAAGCAAGCTAGTGCGGGCTCGGTGGCAGACGTCGATGGAATGAACAAAATCCATATCACTGCGCAATCGGTCATCCTCGAGGTCAGCGAGATAGCCATCCAGCACGGGTAACTCCGACTCAGCAGCTGTTCAGGAGGCATTCCAGTGTGCGAAACGGGCGATTGATGCGGATGCTTCACATGACTATGCACATGCGTATAAACAATACATGAAGTCCATGGATCACTTCATGTTCGCACAACGATGTTTGTATCCTTTTGCTCTCTACCTCATACACATTTCGGCTTGTAACTCTGCTCATAGAAAGCCAGTACAGATGAGTCCAATGAACAGTCAAAATCCTTGATCCAGTCGGAGGTCGCAGAATATCTCTCGAGAGCTGAGGCGATCAAGAGGCATTTAGAATCACTCAAAGAGTCGACAGAAAACAATCTTGATACGAAACATCCCCGTCCACCCGAGGCGGTTTTCCTGCACGTATGTACTCCATTTATATGTGACACACATCATTGTTCGCTCAATTATCATGGCGGCCTCTCACTAAAATTCGTCCAGACTGCAATTGAGATTACTCAACGAGCGATACAGCAAGACGTTAAAAAGAACTACAGATCCGCCTACGAGCTTTACAATGGAGCTTTTGACTACTTCATGCTTGCCCAGAAATGTGCGTTTTATCCCTGACTCGGTGGTCACCGTACTCAGCATTAACAGACGAGAAAAACGAGAAGACCAGAATTAATATTCGGACAAGTATGGAGGAGTATCTCGCGCGTGCGGAGGCGCTCAAGAAACACATCTGATGATAGTGTTTGGCATTACAAGGCTTCATTTTCAATGCTCATACCCATGCAATAATTGCATCGTGGGCATGCATGCATATATCATTCTGGTGATAATGTCCAAATCCCCATCGTCCTCTATCTACGTGATTTAGATCGGTGTTTGGGATGCGTTATCTCCTTGAACCCTGCTATTCGGTTTCCTGCCTCTCTTATTCGTGATTCCTCCCTCTTCTAGGATCAGCAGAGCTCGCTAGATACAGGTATGACCTCGCGTGTCCCGCGTACTGAAAGATGAATACCAAGTCGGAACGTAAAATTGTACAGCAGATATAACAACCTCTTCTTACAGCGTTATAGAACAAAGCGTTAGATACTTGGTGACTCCGATGCATTCTCGCACTCCCTATACATACTTTGCTTTGTGAATCTGTCCATTCTGCAAATTCCGCTCAATACTGACGGCCGTTTCAAAGAGTCATGAAGTGAGCACCCACAATCATTATAATATCGAGCTTCCCGTTGGTCGGCGTCAGAACACTGATGTCCTCGAGCGGGTTGCCGTCCACAAGCAAAAGGTCCGCATAGTAACCCGGCCGGACCTTTCCCAGCTCATGGGGGTGCAACATGACCTCCCCGCCTAGGGCTGTAGCGGACAAGATGGCTTCCATCGGCGTGAAGTCGAGAAGCTTGACGAATAGCTCAAGGTCCTGGTAAGAACTAGACGGAGTTAGTTGTAATCTGATTCATCAAAGGTTATATACCCGTGGGGTGTCCACGCGAAGCTGATGCGACGCAAATCAGGCTAGGCCGTTCGGATGGATCTAAAAACGTTACCCGTAATCACCGCCTGGAAGAATTTTGATACCACGTCTCTTCATCTCTTTCAAGGCGGCAATGCATATGTCCAACTCTCGCCTATACCTCGGGACAGCGGATAATGTGAAACCAACTGCAAAATCATGCAAGGTTAGGTAATCACGTGTAAAACTAAATCTGTGTGGAGGCATACATTGTGCTTTCTCGGCGGCGAGCAAGGACGAGTAAAGGATGTTCAAAGTCGGAGCGACGTAGATCCGGTCCTTCTGTGCTTCAAGGGCATCCATAGATTCTTCGGAAATGAACGCTACGTCGCTTAGTGAGGCGGTTTAGCAGAGGATGACGACTCACATCCATGGTATAAAATGTCGACTCCATATTGAAGACACTGACGGATAGCATTGTCGGAGCGGGAATGAGAACAAACACGAATACCCTTGGCATGAGCAGCTTCGACACCAGCAGCAACAAGCTCGTCGGTGAAGGTAGTGGCCTCTGCACGAAGATCCTCTAGGATTTCGTCACCACTCATGGACAGCTTGATCTGGGAGACTGATTCAGAATACAAACGCAGTTGAAGGAAGAGAAAGACGAACGCTGTCAACACCTGCATCAGCGAATGAGCTGACAACCTTCATGATCTCCTCGGCCGTTTCCACGTATGTAGTAATGCATTCAGCGAGTGCACCAGCGCGTGGTGCCATCTAGTTGGTTCAATATAACGTCTTCGCAGCTTGAAAAAGAACATTTGGATACATACCTCCTGGCCATTGGCAAGGTAACGAGGGCCGGGGATGTCACCAGCCTGTATAGCGTCTCGAATAACAAGATCCATACGTGGCTTGGCAGCTGCCGCACCCACTGCGAACAAGTGGTTTAAATCCCAAGAACCCGAAATCAACAAAGACATCGGAAACCTACCACACATAGTATAGCCGCCGTCCAAAAACTGCCTTGCACTCCTGGAAGACAGTATTGTGTGCTCTTCGATAGGCATTGCAGTGATGTCATCAAGGGTAGGCGTGTTGATCCAAGATGTATGCGCGTGTGCATCGCAGAGGCCACTCATGAGGGTGCGACCTCTGCCGTTGATGACAAGAGCACCTTGCAGTGTCTCAGGCGTGAGCTTGTCTCCAACGCTGACGATACGCTTTCCTTTGACAAGTACATCGCCTCGGTACGGTGCTGCACCAGTGGAATCGAGGATGTTAACGTCCACAAAGGCAACGACCGAATCATCACTGCCTGATCTAATTTCCACGTTCGGAACCTTCAGACGAGGGTCCGCCTTGGTCTGTTCAAATACGTAGTTAGATGAGCATTCTATGGGTCAACTGCCACATCTTCACCAGATCGACACCATGGAACGAAGGTTGGATGGGATCCCACGAGTCACCCAGCCCATTGACGTTCGTATGCTTGGGGGTCTTCAAAGGAGCATTCGGTGCCATCATCCTATGCGCCATCAGCACAAAGATGGTACCTGGGAATTGAACTGTACCATCGAGGTGGCACCCATATGCTATCCGCAGGGATAGCTGCTGGATCCCAACTAAGAGATTCGCTTATCAGATAACTTACATGAGCCTAAGATGGATTGATTGCTTACTCGTAGTTGGGCGGAATTGCACGCTGAACATCTGGTGTGGCCATGAATCGCTGGTGTACTGAGGGGCAGAAATGTATGCTTGAGATGATGGACAGGCGCAACACCTAGCCTTATATGTGTCTTGCGTTGCTTCTTTGAAACTGTATCATGATCATGATCATGAACATGCCTTGGCACCGCACTATTGCCGACTAAAAGTACTTTAGTTGTTTTAACGCCCTGAAACATTTATGCCAAAAGAATGTGTAGAGATATCCGCAATATACGACTCTGATCTTCTTCGGGGAAATTAGCATCGGCTGGGCCGAGAGTGCGATCATGGTGGCCGTAGATAGCACAGAAAAGGAACACCGGCACGTACCGCCGCCTTTGAAGACCACACGTTGAGTTTATATATAATGTAGTTCAAGTGCTCGAGTTTCTTCTGTGACCAAATCAAGCTTTCGTCGGGTTTCTGGCAAGACTCCCATTTCAACGCGAGTGAGTCAGTGCCCAGATTTGAAGGCCTGGGTATTGTACATAAATAATACGTAGTTAGTCCAACACAATGCGGCAACTGTGCATTCCGTTACAAACAAACTGTAACTGACGGAAAATAAAGGCCATTTCGTCGGTGAGATACGTGGTACAAGTGCGCGAAGCCGTTGAAGCTTGAAGCCTGATGTACACCCTGGCGCACTCACTTGTGGCGGGACTCAAAACTCCTGCACGACCCGATCCGCAAACCAAGTCACATACGCAGCTTTAGGCAGGACCACAGGAATCTTGACTTGTCCAGTGTTACTCCCCTCGTCGAGTTTCAGTTGTAGGAACTCGCTAAACGTCCCGAATCGAACAACCCGGAGGGTGGGTTTGCGAAAAATGTCGTGTGCAATGGCCCATTCGACATTTTCGTTTAATTGCAACAATTCATCGAGCAAACGTTCTGGCGCAAATGCGAGATCGGAAACTGAGAGTGAAGAATTGGTGGGGAGCAAATATCATGAGTCAGGGAGATATACGAGAGAACGGACATGCTCTATACCTTGTTCACCAGCAAGCTCGACAAAGAATCCTATCGTCTCGGGGACGGATCGATTATCAATCGCCGCAGTCCAGTTCGCCATCGTGATCTGCATGTTTAGTGCAACCAACGACATGACTGCCCTCAACTCCTTCTCGGTAAACATAAAGTCCGGGAATCGCATCACCATGCTGTAAAGGGGGTCGATAAATGAATGCGTGTGGGTGTACGAGAAAGCGTACTTGTGACGCTCGATGAACTGAACGATAGGGACTCCATCCGTCGGGTCAAACCCGGAGATCTCGACTATGTCCCCAAGACGATATCGCCACATGCCGTCTTGGGTTGTTACTACGGGTTCGTATCGTCTCCCCACCTCAACCTCCCACTTTGATCCAAGTCAGGTCAGAAATATGGTCTCACGAGGAGCACCCACCAGTTGTGCAAGTGCATCAGTCGAATCACTCTTACTGATGTCCAAAAGCTCGATAATGTCCTTGTCAGTCAGCTTGAACTGGTTTATCTCGAGTGGGTTGTAGGGAGACCCCATGAAGCATTCCGTGGATCCATAACCAAGAGCACGTACGTCCGCGTCAGGACCAAGGAACCATTGAGCCTACAAAAGAACACGGTGAGGAGAAAGAGAGGTGATAAGCATAGGGTAAGCGCACTAATGGGATGGACAGTGCAAAAGAACCACTGCAAGTTGAGATCACTGAGCGCAAGTTCGGCCAGACACGGCCACACCAGCCTTGTAGAGATGACGGACGACCGATCTGACGCAGCTCCGCCGCACGTTCGGGATTTGGCAGAATATTAGACTAGTCAAATTCAGGCTCTGGTATACATTTAGATTACCAGGCACTGACCTCAAGGTGGTGCCTGACGTTGGCTATCCCATCCAGGTCCGGGATAGTACCATTCGCGACACAGTCCACCACCAGATCAAACTCCTCATCCAGGTGGCGGATCAGCTCCACGAAGGTATTGAGAAACACCACGTTGATGGTCTCGAGGGACCGGCTACAAACCGCAAAGAGTGCGTGCATGAGAAGAAAAGATCGCCATTTCTTTATAAATGAAACGGCATATGGTGCGGTGTGATCAAGTACTGGCAAAGCGACCAGTCAGCTCGAAAATCGGGATATTAATTTACATCATACTAAATGTTGGCATCTTTTCCTCATCCTTCTCGGGATCCAAACGAAAAGTCGTCCTGTCCTTGATGGATGGTTCAATGGATAGGTAGATTGTCTCCATGGGACAATTATCTTCAACCTCAACGACTATTCGACTGTAATCCAGATAGCGCAAAAATGCTGTAGTACGTCTCCGAAGAATATCAGAGACTCTCAAAGGTCCCGCATTCGAGGATCTGATTTTCGACAAGCGGTTATATTTGGGGATATATTTCGCCAGCTTGCCAGACGTTGAACTGGACTGGCCAAGGAAATCGGGAAATCCAGGAGCAAGCAAGTTGGTAACGGCACTTGCTTTGCATGGTTTGTCGAAAAACCTCGTCAGGAAAGGTCTGTATGATTCATACGTTGTGAAGAGCACCGTTTTCTGAAACGACTCGGAAAGGGAGTCATCATCCATCTGATCGGCATTGCCACCTGTCGCACGACGAAAGTCAGCGAGCTCCGGGGCAGTCTGAGCAAACTGGGTGTTGTAGTTAGCTCTGACTATGGTGGATCGAAGCTTGTCGATCCGCCGCTTTAGTTGTTCGGAGAGCGATGGGGGGCTAGAGAGAAGAGGGTCCGAGAGAGGCATTATTGGAGATGAAACAGACTCGAGACCTTTAAGTAGGGAGTCGGCAACCGAACAGGTACCTCGCGAAGAACTACGGGCGCAGTATGTAACGCGTTTCGCCGATTGCGTGGATGAATGATTTTCCTGACTCTGGTATGCTTGATACCAACTCTTTGAGTGATCGGATGTATAACCAAATCACTGGTCGTTAGTTAAATTTGATGGAACCCTTGAGCAACTTGCCCGTGCAACACACGTTGCCCTCGTTGATGGATGTCATGGGTGTGTGAAGATAGGAACCGGATAACAGTGAAACAGAGCCAGAACTTAATATTCAGGTCCTGGGACAAATACAACTTCATGGTCTGAGAGCAAGGCACGTTCCGGGGAACAGGTCGCGCCGATGGAACAAAGGGGGTGGCGACCTGTGATAGGGGTAAGACAAGAGAAATGGCTCGAGGACGAATGGTTTCAGGGTACTAAAGTAGGTTCAACGGTTGGACCTTGTCGTTGATATGAACTCGTAAATGTTTTTGTCAATCTAGGAGCCTTGCCAAGGCCTGACTCACCCGGGAGTATACGATTCTGGTCTTGGATCCGCCCACAAAATTTTTGGACGGAAAACCTGAATGGGAGGAATACTCGACACCACGAAATTCGAGGGTCAAGTGTCAACCGACTCGATTGTACTCAACAGAATAATTGTGTCCGGTTCCTCCTCTAGAAACAAACTCCAAAACTACCGTCGACGTCATCCGAGGTTGCCGAGCTATTTATCACTGGTAAGTGGACGAGGGTGATAAAGGCACAAATACTCTTCTGTCGAACGTCGGACTCACTACGTGAGGTGTGTGATCGATAGAACTTATAGTGATCCACAACACGTAGATCCGAATTCGGTGACCAACGTGAAGAAGCAAGCTTTCCGCTGGCACATTCTGAAATATGGAGCTACATTAGATTATCCACAGCGTGTGACGAGGGATTGAGAAAACCGCATGGAGAATGTGGGATAAGAAAAGCGCTCGTACCGCCTACAACCAGACAGAGTTGGAACGTTCCCGTAATCGGACTCCTTGGGAAATATGATCCAGGGATAAAGTACCGAGACAGATAGTTTGCGCCGCTCAGTTGAGCGGACAAATACTTACATACTTCAGCTAGGATAAGCCAACGGAGCTTAGCCACAGGAATCACAAGGTTTAGAAGATGCTTGTCGGGGGTATTTCGGTAAAGTATGAATAGCTTGCACACCCGCTGGAGGTGGCCGCATCACATCACATGAAGTTCCTCATCAGGACCTTTATGTAAGGTCAGTAATTCTCAGGCCAAATCGCCTCTCACTTACAAACGGTCTGTTCCATCGCCCAAAGATGTCCCTGTGGGTTACAAAACGTCAATTCCTCTTTCATTGACTTTACGTGAACCCGACAGGCCACCCGACGCGAACAGACTTGGTCTTCCATCGAGGTTGAAGTTACATGTGGAACACACCTCACCTACAGAGTTATCGACACCACTTGACCCTATCCTATTCATCCACGGATTATTCTGGCGCAAACATCGGACCTGTTATAGAGGCATCTGGGCTAGTTTCGACACGTAAGATTATTACGTCGGACCTGGAGGGGCACGAATTGAGTCCGCTGAGCGGTAATGAGGTATCCATCATCAATTACGCGGAATGTGTGAGGGCAGTGCTCGATGCACTTGGCGTGGACAAAGCTGTCCTGATAGGGCATTCGATGGGTGGTGTACGTTTCGTGATGATGACCCAGACCATCTACATGAACTGAGCATCGCACGGTTTGTAGCGACGACGCTAGCCGCTACTCATTCTGCAAGAGTGACGAAATTGAGTAAGGATGTTCAAGATGCAACTTGAGATCCGGCTGACGCGATGGCGTTTTAACAGTTCTTCTTGGCCCCGAGAAGCAATTCGGAAAAGTCGGTGTCAACGCGTTCATTGCTGAGAAGTCCTGTAGACGGATATGCGCTCGCGTGTCTGGCGATAGCAAAGACAACCGACCCGGTGTATGCAAATATCGATATAATCTTGGTAGGAGAAGAGGACAAGATATCGGCCGAAGAAACGGTGGTGTTTTTGAAGGAAAATATTCCAAAGGCGAGAGTGGTTACGATGAAGGACGTGGGTCACTGGCATCTTGCGGAAGACATCACTTAAGGGTGTCAAACAGTTTATATACATTGGATTGTTCATCCTGTTGGTGGGACGGAAAGAAGCGTTTTAAGATCAAACAAAGACAAACACTTGCTCGACGTGGTCCACGATGTACTCGCCCGGCCCACCGTTGCGCTCGCCGTCCCCTACATTCTCCCAGTCATCGTTCAAGTACGACGACTCCTCTTCCGAAGGCGAGGCTGCATACCCGCCCACATCCGCGCCTGGTGAGTCGCCTGGCCCGTCCTCCAAAGCGCCTGCGGGAGAACAGGGTGTCGACACCGTAACGTGTCTCTGGGACGACTGTGGCATCGTCTTCACGCATCTGCCCACGCTCATCGAGCACATCCACTCCAGTGAGCCATGCCTTCCGATTTGCCCCGCACCACAATGACGTGCCCGTCCCAGCCCACATTGGCGTTCACAAGTCCAACTACACCTGCGAGTGGGCGACGTGCAACCGCCGTGGACTCGCTCAGACCTCGCGTTTCGCGCTCATCTCGCACATCCGTTCGCACACGGGCGAGAAGCCGTTTATATGTTCTCGACCAGGCAAGTTTCGGCTCGTCCCAACAGCCATTTTCTCTTGACTGACGTGTTGCGCAGAATGTGACAAGTCATTCACCCGCTCGGACGCCCTCGCAAAGCACATGCGCCTCCAGCACAACATGCCTCCGCCACCATCAGGCCGGGGTGGATCCCGTAAACGCAAGCGTGGTGACTCGCCGCCATCGAGTGCGCCAAACCCACAACCCACTGAGCCGCCCTCTGCCTTCAACACGTTCAAAGTCGAACCTCGATCACCCTCTGAGGCGAGTGCACTTAGAACCGACTACTTTGAGAATCCGGCGCCTCAGCAGCAGGAGGAGCACACTGCCGATATGCTGGACGACGAGGATGAAGAGGATGGGTTGCCTCCCCATCTTTCCCGGCTTATAGATCCTCAAACTGGACTCGTATTTGGTCGCTCGCCGGCACTCGTGAAGTATGTCGTTCAAAAAGCTAAATGGAGATATGCACTGGAGACCCACGCTGCACTCATTGAAGAACTGAGGTTAGTTGGTATTGGATTCTTTTCCTTTGAATGCTGGTATAGGTGAACATGCAGAGTGGCGCGTGCTCAAGCCGGGGAAGAGAAATCGAAGAAAGAAGCCATACTGGATGATCTTGTCAAGACCATGTTTGGGTAGGTGGCAACGATGTCGCTGTTCGTGCATGCTCAATTCTGTTCCAGTGACGAAGCAGCAGCGCCTGTTATGATTGCCGCACCCGTCCAACGCTATGGCCCTTACTCGCATGTATTACCATCACATCCGTCACATAACCGACACTACCATCCGCCTCACCCACCTCAATATGTACCGGCGCAATTCCCTCATGCTTGATAGTTTACACATTTGTCCTAAATCCCATCGTTGTCCTATTCTTGATGCAAGTGCCTTGATAACAATGCTTCAACTATTGCTTACATGATCCCGGCTCTGCAAGAGATCCTGTCGTGTGATCGGACCGGACAAAGCGCGGGGAGCACCTCTCTCGCGAAGGACCCTAAACGGGTAACTCTGCTGTCGATGACTGTGATTGGCATGATTCAGGTCCACCGCAAAACCCGGGTGATGACAGCATACGTCACAATTGCCCCCCCATCTATGCATCTTGAGATGGTTTCATTATTCCGCTCCACCTCCCAATCGCGACGCGGGGTGGACCCTTGGTGTGGCGATTCGATCATCGAGTTCGCCGTCGAGAGGGGGGTACCAGTCTAGACCTCCATCGACGGGGTCGGGGCGTGGCGCGCCAGAGCCAAGGTGCGACACAAGATGCGGGTCGTTGTTTGCAAGTCGATCCAGGTACAGTCATATAGCGCTGGTACGCAGTAGCGTCCACGTCGGTGTCCTTGGGTGCGGCTCAAACGAGGGATGCGATCGGTCGGTATCTATCTAGACGCCCTTGGGGTCGGTCGGTTCGTCTTCCGATCTGGCCGAGCACAGTGATTGACTGTCTGGGCCTGAACGCGGACGCGGGTACAGTTCAAGTCGGTAACGAATGGGGATGGCGGTGGGCACCGCCCATGTACCCTCTTTTTTTTTTTTTTTTTTTTTTTCATTGTTCATACGACCCAATCGAGCGATCGACGAGTGTGGCGGCGGACAGTACTTGACACGTTGAGGATGTGGATGTGGACACTGCACTGCACGGATGTGTGTTCAGTTGCGGACTGCGCAGCCGTGGTGGCCACCACGGCGTCCCCGAGCGTCCGAGTGGTCGTGTGCGTGCTGCGTGCTGCGTTGGATGTGAGATTCGATATTCAGGACAAGCGTGGACGGGATGGGGATGGGATTGGCCCGGCCCAGACGACCACGACGGCATCGATCGATCGACCGAGGTACCATCAGCGGATCGCGATCGCACTCGTGACGCGGAGACGGACAGGGTGCAGTGTCAAGGCAAAGGCTTCGCAGCAGTGGGCAGTGCTGGATAGATACGCCGTACCGTTGGTCGGCCGCGGGTATCGTACGTTTTGGAATGGAGAGCTGGGAGCTGAACTGCGGGCAGGGGGGATAGGATGGATGATGGATGTCAAATGGTCAGCATCGCGATGATGATCCGAGATTCTGGTCGTTTCTCGAAAGAAAGGTGCATGTCTGCATAATGATGGTATGTAGGTGCACAAGCTGTGCGTGTGGGTACTGCGCACTGCTTGTTTCGTTGAACTGGGTCGTAATGGACAAGCTTTACATCTCGTATGTACATAGATACTCTCCGGGTCAACATGGGCCCCCTACATACGGCAGGTCATCCCTCGGAACCGGAATCGATAGATCATAATGGAGCGATACGACAGAGGACCCACAAAATAATCTATCCATCTTTGTTGTAGACCCTACACGTTCTCGAAAAGGGAAAAATGCCACCGATGATCCAATCGCATGTGCACGCGTGTGGCTTAGGGACCGACTCACGCTAAACTCATTATGAAGTCACAGCAGCAGACGCCGTCATGTCATGGAGTACAAGTATATACATACTCGTGCGCGCACGTGAACGTCCATACATAATACTGTCTTGCATTTCGGCAGGTCCATCCGAGTGGTCGGTACATATGACGAGGTGACACGCCATGTTCGGCGATGTGCGTGTGCGAGTGCACAAGTACAAACGGTGTTGACGGGGTGCATGTGCCAGTGGCCCAGTGGTTCATGCTGCGAGTAACCAACAACAGAATGCCTGGACCGATGGATCGATTATGAGAAGCAACGACGTCAGTCAACTGCAGTTGAAATTCGCGTCTGAAATGTGAAACGCGTCCAACGTCAGAAGTGGTACAGTACCCCCCCCCATGGGGGACCCTTGTCGACATCTCGACTGACGGGCCCCCTTCTTCCATATCGCTAATTAGCTATATTGAATCCGAACGGCAACGGCCAAGGTCACCCTGTTCCCACGGCCGGGTGGGGGCAACGACAACGTTTAATATTGTGGGTGAAATCGGATGATAGGATGGTGCTGGGGCAGTGAGAGAATGGCGATAGACGTGGGTAGACTTATGAGCAGGGTTATCTTGCTGGCTGTGCGTGAGCAATGGTGCTGGATCGGTGAAAATTATAACTCCAAGGAGTTCGAGCGGAGGATGGTCCGAGGGATAAATGAACTGTGTCACCTTGACCGGTCAGAGAGAGAGAGTGTCCGCGGCAAGTGATTGCAACACGGAACAACGATTGATCCTGTTTTAGTAGGCGTATCCCATTGAGCTGGCGTTTGGAATGAGATAGAGATGGAGGTTGATCTGGATACAGTAAAAGTACAGGTGACGTTTGTGTCTGAAAACGAAGAGGCCGTTGGTGGAAGTAGCATATGGATCGCAAATGCAGGCACCAAGTTGTGTTACGGATGGACCCAAACACACGGAACGCTCACGTCTCTGCGAATCTGTGGTATCAGGGTCGAGGATCTCGACCCTCGTCCCGAAAGACTGGGATACCTTGGGAATTGCAGTGCATGATAACATGAGCGAAAGTGAAGGCTTCTTCTAGTCGAGGACGGGTAAACAGTGTTTGATAGTAGACATTTCAGTAACGATCATATTGGTTTCACGTCGAAACTAGTGGGCAGATAGCGGCGACAGTGCGGGGCGCGTACGGCTTCGTGGGTGCGTATGCCTCGCGCCGACACAAACCTTGTCGTGATCGCTCGCCAAGGTTGCTACAGCGTCCGAACTGAAGTACAGGGGCGATCGTGGTGCAAGATGGGGGGTTGAGATTGCGGCATAGTGAGCGGGTCGGGTGCGGTGTCAGTAGATGGGATGTTGTCAGGCTTATGTACGCTGTCAGTGGGATGAGCGAGGTACGCGGGAGGTGAATCGTCGGCGGTCGGTCGATGGGGGTGAGCAATGTGTTGTGCCACGCACGATGCATGCGTCGCTCGCGGGGCGGCGATACAGCGACGCGGTGCCGTGATGTTGATGTCAAGAATGCTGTAGAAGGACGGGTGTTGTTGGTAGTCCGACATACAAGAAATGGACTTTCCAGGTTACTAGTACCATACCATATCATACCAATAGACCGATGTTGATTGATGTACAGCTACGGACACGGGCAAGTCAAAAGTTACCCGGAGACAACCGGGATTGTATCGTATCGTATGTAGTGTTTGTATATATTTATTTATGATCGGTAATCGTGGGAAAGTAAGTATTGATTGGTTGTAGAGTGGAACGAGAGAGATCGCTCTAAATAGAGACCGTCCGGTTGCTCTTTCGTTCCCCCTCCCCCAAAGTAAAGTAACTAAACTGAACACATGGCCCTTCCCATCGCATGCACGTCACCCAACATGTCTTACTTTCTGGGTTCTCCAATTTCATGGCGTGCTGGTTCGTTCGGCTCTCGTTTCTACCCAGGTTGTTCACCAGGTCAACTCCTCGGTCCATTAGAGTCAGTTCTACTCATCCTTGTCAGTACTATCAATCTGACACGCACCGCACAGCCCGAGCGACTTCAAGTGCGCCAAGCTGTCTTCTTCCATCGAGAGCGATCGTGGTTCCATCCTCAACGCCCTCTCTGCATTCGACCGCGAGGACGAACTGGTGCGCAATCTCGCCCACTCACACGCTCTCTCCCGCTCACTCCCTTTCACTCAGTGTCGGAATTACTCGTGTTGCGGTCTCCAGATTGACGATCTACACGCCCTCGTTCAGCACTTTGAAGAGGTCCACGTCGTCGTCCTAGACCCACACCAGCCCACCCTTCCCTCCTTCCCCCCGTCTCGACACCCACACCCTCCCCCTGACATCCTCCCGCCTCCCTATCAGCACGGCGGTTTCGATCCAGACGACATGGAGCTTGATGTCGATCACCCCTCCCCATCCTCGGGCGGCACTTCCCCTCCCGATACACCCCTCACAACGCCCCTCTCTTCCCACCCTGCCCACTCCTTCAATCACTACTCCCCCAAAGACGCCCCCCCATGCTCACCCGTGTCCGCATTCGACACCACCACCGTCCTCCCCACCCGTTCCATCCACGCCCACCCCATCGCCCCTTTCCCCTCCTCTCGTGGCAACGTGCCCAATTTGTCAAAAAACCCCGAGCCATTCAACGGCTATGCTCGCTACTCGGATTACTCGTCGTCTATGCCCGGCACTGTTCCTTCCCCGCCCGCATCTGACGACATTCAGGGTCCATTGTCTCCCTTGAGCGATCCCAACAGCCCGTACGGCTGCATCCCCCCTGCCGTCGTGTTCTCCACCGCCAACACTCCCGCCAACACTCCCGCTGCCTCCCGTGTCCCATCCCCTTCCACATCTTCCCGTCACTCCTCATCCACCGCTTCCTCAGACCACTCCCCGAACAGGCCCTCGTCCTCCCAACAACCCAGTCCCCGTGCTAGCACAACTCTCTCTCGCCCCGCCTCCTCTCTCCTCTTGTCAAAACCCTTCCGATGTCCAAAGCCCAATTGCAACAAGAGTTATAAGCAGGCAAATGGGCTCAAGTATCACATGACACACGGAAGCTGCAACTTTGCCCCTCCAAAAGACCTCGAGCAAGTCCAAGCCTTGCTCGCCAGCAAGCGCTCCGCCAGAGAGGCCGCAGGCGAGGACGACAACATCATCACCGAGGGCGAGTTGCGCGAGGTCGAACGCGAGGCCGAGCGTCGACTCCGTCCCTTTGCCTGTGGCGTCGGCGACTGCCAGCGGCGATACAAGAACATGAACGGCCTTAGGTACCACTACCAACACTCGGGCGATCACGGCGCAGTCGGTCTCGCCTTGCTTGCCAGCGGAAAGCACGAGTGCCTACAACACACTCACGGCAAGACCTCCGCTGCGAGCTCACGGCAGTCCACCCCCTTGGCGAGTGGCCAATCAACGCCCGTCACTGGTCATTCGACGCCCACATATGCACAGCAATATCAACAACAAATGTTGTACTCCTCCGCTCACCAACAGTACCTCCGAGCCCAGCAGCAACAAGCGATGCAAATGCAGTTGCAGATGTCATCGTATCCCGCCGTCGATGCCAACTCTGCTCAGTGTTGATCTCACCGAGCGCGATACCCAGTTCGTCGGAAAAGAAGAAAAAAACTACAAAAAAAAGTAAAAATTATACATATTGGGCATTTTGGCTATTATTCGTTTCCTGAACCACTGCTCCTGACTTCGACTTTTGTCTACTCTACTCGACCTCTGATATATCCAGGTCGCCCCTAGCTATTGTTTTCGGTGCGCCTTCGGCGTGGTTGATCCGTTGATCAAACGGCCACGTCATGTCGCTGGCCTCGCCGTCCGCCACGTCAATGCCCGGGTTCACCCATAGACGTAGAGATCACCGCGAACTATAGGTTGCCCTTGCTGTTGTTTAATCTTGATCTCAAGCTCGTATACGTATACTTAGCCACTCGACATATCAACTCTATCTACCTCGTAACTCCATGTCACCTCGTATTACCGTCTCGAAAACACGCTGCGATCGACCGTCTCTTCTGCCTTGTGTGTGTGATACCCCTGGCGCCTCCAACGGGGCTGTGTCGTCGTGGCATGTGTGCACACCAAGGTTCAAAACACGGATGACAGGAATGGTCCAGCACACGTCAACTTATGACGAGGTCCCACCGTTGGTGTGATGCCGTCCATGGTCATCCCGGAACATGGCGACGGGTGGCTGGGTGATGGTGTGCAAACACGGAAACAAGGTTTGAGACGTGGCGTTGTTGCCGCTGCGATCGTGGTGGTTTTGAGGTTTTGGACCCAAAAAGTTGTTGACGCGCTACACACCCAATCACATGTGTGCATGTGCTCGCATTCTGCAGCAAGTTGGCCTCGACAAAATACAAGCAAATGTTTTTTTTTTTTACATTGTTCGTCAAATCTCAATCTAGAGTGACTGCCTGCGCGCATGAACATGGAACGTCCACACATCAACGCTGGTCATGGAAAACGCGCACGACGCGCCTCCGCCGCACGCACGCACGCACGCACGCATTCACGACACGTCTTGGAGCGAGACCCACCGCCCGTCGACGTGCCCCCACACGACGCCCTTGGGGAGGATGATCGTCTTGAGGGAGGGACAGGCGCTGCCCCACACGGCCACGATCTCGGATTCGTTCTCGGACGAGAGCGTGCCGGGTGCCATGTACGTGATGTAGCGGAGCGCCTTGAAGTGGCTCAGCGAGGGTGCCGTTTCCATCAGGGATTCCTAAGAGGGTGCGTCAACGTGACATCGCAGGACCAACGGCAACGACGACGACGAACGTACGTGGGTCGAGTGCCGTACGAGGACGACGGCGTGAAGGGCCTCGAGTGCAGGGAGGCGCGTCGAGATCGCGGTGATGAGCGCCGCGGGCGAGCCGACGTCGAACGACATGACGGTGAGCCGTCGGAGCGGGCGGGTCGAGAGGAGCAGCGCGTCGAGCGAGGCGGTCACGTCGCCCGGGTAGAGCGACATCGACACGCTCTCGACGGGGCGGCCGCGGACAAAGTCGGCGGTGAGGTGTGGCGAGGAAAGCACGGTGCGGAAGTGGCGCAGGCGGGGGAGCGCGGTGGGCGCGAGCGGGAACTTGGCTTGCACGACGGGGTTGAAGCCGCGCAGGCAGATTTCGACGAGCGCGGGCTGGGTGTCGAGAAAGCGTGCGAGGAGGGGGTCGCAGCGCATCGACGTGGTGAAGATGCGCAGGGTAAAGGAACAGTGTTGGAGCACCCAGGCGAGGTTGGCGGTGTTGTCGGTGGCAGAGAATTCGAGGCCGAGGTAGGTGAGGTGGCGGAGACGTTGGAGGGTGCGGTGGAGGAGGCGGAGAAAGTTGGCAGTGAGGATGTTGTCGGACCATTCGAGGTCGAAACGGCGGACGAGCGGGGGATAGACATCGCTGCGAGCGAGGGTCTGGACGAGACCGACGGTGCGCTTGGCGGGGACGTCGACAAGCGCACGATAAAGGACGCGGGCGGCGACGTAGTAAAAGGCGGCGTTGGCGGTGAGCAGGGGGACGAGCTCGACACGGGAAAGGTGGCCGAGAACGAGCTCGAGCGTCTCTGGCGGGAGCATCGGAGACGAGAAAGAAAAAATATGATTAGGTTATTTATTAGTCTATGTAAGCTAGTCTCTATTGTACCTTCTCCGTCTTGTCCTCCACAATCGAGCCCTCTGCGATCGCTTCTGCGCGGTGGCCTTCCGCTTCAATCTCGGCGATGAGCTGACGTTCCGCAGCCTCCTGCTCGGCCTTGCTCTTGCCCTTCATCGCAGCCTTGTTCGCAGCTATGCATCGGCGGTACTCACGGTACTTGTCGTCCGTGCCAAACAGGCGATCACACCACCGGAAAGACGTCGAGAAGTTGTTGGTGAATGCCATGTGGTGGAAATCATGGTGCTCAGCACCCGACCAAAAGGGAACAATGTGCTGCAGCGACCATGGGAAGTCTAGTTGCACAGTCAGTCGACGCCGTAGCTCACACGGGTAAAATGACACCAACCGTAACCACTGTGTGCGTCGATGGCCTGGAACAGGCGAAGTGTGATCCAAACGTAGACAGTGAAGATATGCAAGTTGCGCGTAAAGTAACAGTAGAGGATAGGACCAGCGATCGTACCCGTACCGAGGATAAATACCTCGGCCGGGTGAGCATACTCGGCAGCTAGACCGAAAGGCGCCGAGTACTTGTGGTGCAGCTTGTGAATGTGCTTGTACAGTGGTCCCCAATGAAGAGCCTGGTGGGCTACACAGTGATCGTCAGAGACGACGAAGGAGAAAAAGAGTCTTCGTACCAAAGTAGTGGAACATGTCTTCAAACACGAAAAAGAGGGCGACTTGTGGGAGCATGGTCTGCCAGGACGGGAAGGGCACCTGATAGGTTTCCATGCCCAAACTCTCTGCCATGGGATGGAACAACCAGATCTGCAACACGTCGTTTTCAGTGGACACGACTCATCACATGGCGACGGGACTAACAGCGGGCAACTCGATGGTAAAGTGCGAAAAGAGAACCTGCTTGCTGCACTCCCACTGTTCTTGAGGAGTAGGGATTTTGTTGGGCTGGAGTTTCCACTTCTGAAAGTAGGGAATAGCGTCGATGATGATCCAGGGCACACAACGTCCAAAATAAACAATCTTGGAGGAAAAAAAAAGTCAGCACATGCCGCATAGCCCGGGGTATGCAACGTACTTCGTGCAGCAAGAAGCTCATGAGACCGGTAGCGATGATGGGGTTGTCAATCCAAATGTACCATGCAGCCCAAAGCTGTTCTAACCAGCTAAGCTTGGTCAGGTCGACGTGGGCGTAGAGCCGCTGAGCAGTCTCGTGGACAGCTGCGGCTGCCGTCGCGTTCAAGGACATGGTTGAGGAACGAAAACAAAGAGTCACGACGGAAGAAGATTCTTTTTTATTTATTACACACGATCAGGCAATGGCGTGACAAGACAACCAATCAGAGTTGATTATGTCATCGCCCTAAATAGCATTGGCGATCCTTTGGATCAACCGGGCCGACGATTTGTCATCTCCCGAGTATAAATACCACTCCTTGGTTTTGTCGGACAGGCTGGTCGAGTACGAGGACCACTCAGGCTGTCGCTACACTTTGGATTACAGCATCTTCGGGTTCCTCTTACTGCCCCCCACCAAGACGTATTACTCGTCGTTGCCCAACGCTGGTCGGAGTCTGAGCAATTGTCTTCCTGGCGTTCTAACCATGCGATCGAGCTCGCCAGACGCCTCTTCTCTCCTTCAATCACTCTCGTACACCCGTCCTACTTTTTCCCTACTACCGGCTGTCTTGCCAGATTATCGTCGCCCGCGTGTTGTCCGCCACCTGGTCCGCCGGCCAAACGGCGGTGGCCGGGGAGGGGCTGCATCCCGAGTCAACAGGAGTGGAGCAGCCACAGTTAGAACGTGATACCTGTTCTAAAGTTCTCTTTTTACTTCCAAGACGACTCGTTGGAAGACTTAAAGGCGGAAATTCCGACCCAGAAGCGCCTCCAGTTGATCCCCAGCAATCTTGTTCCGAACCTCTTCGTGGGAGCAAGACAATTGTTTCGCCTGTCCGTCGATCTGGAAGCCGTCACGAGCTGACATTGAAGGAGCTAGCCGTGCATATACCCTGACCATCAACGAGTTCTTCGAACCTCCCGTCTCTCACACATTGATTGCTGGCGACATCACGATGTGGCTCCACTTCCCCAGGGAGGTAGTTATGAAGGGTGGAAAAGAGTATGATCCTCGCTCATTGTCTATTGGCTAATATGAAAAGCACTTTGCTAGATGACAAGGCTTTCGGGCTTCAAGGTAGGTTTATGGAATAGTGGTTGTATGTCTTTCTGATTTGAGTCTAGAATAGGTCCCCAGTTTGGTAGTGGAGAGTGATCGAGGCAATATGCGACACGAGTAAGGCGTGTCCTTTGAAGTTCAAGACCAGATAAGCCTCTTGGTGGGTTGGGGTCCTCCCCACAATGTCGGGACATCCAGTCGAAGAATCGGAAGGCCCGCAAGGCCATGTTGCTTTTTTGCTTCTTCGTTGGGTTAAGGAGTATCTACAGGAACTACAGCATTTATAAGACATGGATGGTGGCCACCATGACGAGGAATTCCGCCAGCCTGCCCGTCCCACACCTGCCACCCTTCAGAAGCCTTCAACCTTGGACAAGATCACCCGATAACCTCACCGCGGGTCGTCAAAGGCTCTGAACAGGCGTTATGATAAATTCTGTACGCATCGACCCAGAGACAATCGAGTCGTCTCGTTGTAGACTCCCATCCGCCTTTTCAGACCCTTGGTCGACTCGTCGCGAGAGCGTCGATTCCTATGTAACTAGAGACGCATTTCATACATGTACGGTAGTGAACGGGGACTCGGCTGACAGGGTAAAGAGGGACGAGGACTTGACTTGACATTCAACTTGCCTAATCTGTCTCGTTGTCTGGTCAATTGAAGAGAAGTTATGCATCGCGTTTGGACTTTTCATTATTTTACGAGTACTCAAGTACTCGATGTCAAATGGTGGTGGCCACAAACATCTGTGGTGTTCAAGTTTACGGCAGAAACCAGTTCAACCAAGACATGGCGCGATTATTGGGTCGATGGCCACATGTTGTTGTGTGAGCGAGTACAACCCTAATCAATGTTGATGGGATGGGCGGGGAAGGGGAGCGCGTTCGGGGTAGCAAGCTGCGATTGACGATGAGCAGAGACAGTCAGTGGGTGCGGGCGGTGACGAGAGAACAGGACAATTTGGCTCTGCGAGATGCAGGTACGTACTAATACGCGCTAAATATCTTGATGGCTTGGACATCGGAAAAGGGCCCGAAGAGGAAGCGCCAAAAACACGAGGCGAATAATTAGGCGATGATCGTGACTCTCACCATCGCACGGCCATATTGATTCAATATATTGCATCGTCCGCGATGACGGGTGAGTACTGGTAGAATGGCTGAGTGATTCGGCTTTGATGCTGACCCTTGGTACGCAAGAACAATCCCGGCCCTTCCAAATCGACGTTGGAAGCAAGGTATGGGCGGTGACATTTTCAGCGAATGGTAAGCATATCGTGAGCGGAAACGGCAACGAAGTTCGTGTGTTGGCCGCAGAGGACGGTAGAGAAACGGGGAGAACGACTTTACCAAGACCGGTCAACTGTCTCGCAGTGTCGAACGACGGCGGACGGATCGCGGCGGGGACAGTCTCAAAAGAGGTCCTCATCTTGGACGCAAAGACACGCAGACAAGTCTGGAAGCACCAGGACGTCTCCTCCATTTATGCGCTCGATTTCTCTCCCGACTCAACCAAGCTCATCTCAGGATCAGATTACATGGCCACCCTCTGGGATGTCGTAACCCATGAACAAGTACGGACACTCGACCACCGAGGACACATTGTAAGAGCAACGAAATACTCTCCGCAAGGCGATAAAATTGCGACGGGCACTTGGGACTTTGTCCGAGTCTGGGATGGCAACTCGGATGGCCATTTACTCGCCATCATTGAAGCAGGGGTAGCTTCGTATTACAACGCCGGTCTCGCCTGGTTCAATGACCACCTTCTTGCATTATCCGTCAGAGGCATCACGCAGCTCGACACATCCACCAGCTCAATGGTCGCGAGATGGACAGTCCCCAGTGGTAACATGTACTCCTGTATCGCACTACCGAAACATGGGCGATTCATTGCGTACGCCGCTTATAGCAAGGTCGTATTCTTTGATTCTTCGACACATTCCCAACTCGCTCTCATCGAACACACTCACGACATATATTCCATTGCATTCTCTCCTGACGACAAATTACTCGCAATTGGTGGAGAGGACAAAATAATCCGTATCCGCAGTCTGTCTCATATCATTGTGAGTACCTAGGTGCATTTCCACCACTTTTCCATGCCGGTCATCTTTCCACCTAGGATTCACCATCAACCTGTCCTATTCAGGAAGATCACATCCCCGTCGAAAATGTTGTGTCAGACTCATCAGTCCCATCCCATCATCACCTTCACCCCACCATCTCGGATGGTGACGTACAGGTTGATGATGCTACGTCAAACTCGTTGACCCCATTCTCTCGTCTACACCTCACTCTCCAGGAGCCTGAGATCCAAATCAACGAGGCGGCACTCGAGTCATGGAAGAACGACCTGCTCGAAAACGTAGATGCTTTACTGACCGCAACGATCTCTGAGTCTGATACTCCGAGTCACCATGCACTAGCTAGTCGAGCTCTCGTGCGGGCTCGTCTGCGAAAATGGGATGGAGCCCTCGAAGATGCCGAATCGGCATTCATCTCTGCCACATTCACTTGTGCTGGTCTCAATTCGTGTACAGGCAATCGGTATGCAGCCGTCTATCATTGCATTCGTGGCGAAGAGTCTAGCACATGTTGGCAATGGAGAAAGAGACAGGGGCTATCGGACCTGCGACATCGCTTTCGAGCATTTCCATTCGTCCCACGTTACCTTTCTCCTCCTGATCAAGGTCTGTGTTTCCCAACGTTATTGTTTTCTATCCCAACTATCCAACCCCCCCAGGCTATCGTCGTGTTCATGGCGCAGAAACACATTGATGCAATATCACGCTTAGACGACCTCATTGCGACGGTCCGCTTGAATTCGGTATGCTATATTGTTCAGGCATGTACACGATGCGCTACCATGGCGAATACCACCAGTGACGTTTCTACCAGGCGTACATGTATATTCTACTGGGAAACTCGCAAATGGAGCACGGTGACTATGAGAGTGCCATACAGTCGTTCGAGCACGCGCGGACCCAAATGCGGGACGATGTTGAGGCTCCTCTCTTGATGATCTCACTAGTACGTTCTTTAGTAGTACTGCAACGTTTCCAAGTCGCTCAGGTCTGACAGATGACTGGATGGAAATTCGATAATCTTGACCTCACGACCGAACAGCATCGCTGTCAAGCCTTGTATGCTTTGGGTCGGACAAACGATGCGGTTGATTCTCTTCTTGAAATGGTGAATACCCTGTCCCAAAAGGTCTATACGAATAGACCGATGACCAAGTGGGTTTCTGGTACATTTTGTTCCCTGTCCATAGTATCTGCATTCAAAACTTCTCTGCAGACTTTACTCAAAAATGTCTCTCGAATATCGAATATGGCGGCCATGCAGCTTCGAACGCACACAATGGTAACCCCCAGACGCTTTATGCGAGCCCTACTCCCCTCCTCCGAGGGTGGGCAAGATCAACACTGGTGAGTCTCGCGTGGAAGGATGCTTTAGTTGCTTCTGCAATTGTACGTATATTCTGTAGAGTGTTCTACGTGTTGTTGGCTTGATGGTTGTGCTTTGCAGTTCGTGGTCCCGAAATTCACGGTCTACCAGGCTATATGCGAATGTCTCGAGACAATTGATCGCGTGGCCGATGCGGTCGAATGTTTTTGCAATATGGTGAGCGAACTGGGAGGAGAAATTTACACGAGCGGACCCATGAGCGGATGGGTTTGTGGTGAGCCCATGGTCTGCCTCTTGATCTGCAGAGCGTCGACCTGTCTCCGTTTCGCAGAATTCACCGAGCGACGTCTGTCCGCTTACGGTGATGGTGATGCAGCCTCGAACGCGATCCGAGACCCAGCCGTGCCGACAACTCATACCAACCTTATACCACTTTTGAGGGAGTGGGCGAAAGCCACACTGATGAGTACCTCGTGGAAAGATGTCATGCTTACTGGTGATGGTGTCAGTACCTTCTTTTTGCTTCGCGTCCGTCTTGGGATCGAGGTTGTTCTTTTTCAGTTTAACCTCCCCAAGGTCGAATTTTATCGGGCCGTGTGTGGTCAACTCGAAACGATGGACCGCGTAGCAGATGCAGCGGAGTGCCTGCACGAAATGACCTTGGAATTAGGAGAAAAGATGGAACTACATGATGAGCATCTGGCATGGGTTGCTGGTATGTAAGTTTGTATGGTATCTTGTACGGGCGCTTACACAACACCTTCCGTCAGACTTCAAGGAACGTTCCACCACGAAGTTGGATCGGCTCGGAGATGAGGCGGCAGACGCCGAGCGATATGGCGATGCCATTTCCTACTATTCGGCTGCGTTGTCTTTTGCCTCTTCTCCACAAGCTATTCTTATCAAGCGAGGCGAGGCATGGTTGGCAAACGGATCATGGGAAGAGGCTCTCAACGATGCTAACCAGGTACTTCATTGTCATCTCACGAATATCAAACTTCTTGACATAATATAATTAGGTTATCACGCTCGATCCATCGTCTCTATGGGGCTACAAGACGAAGCACGCAGCTCTACACCAGGGAGGAGACTACGATGGTGCAGTTGATGCGCTCGAGGTGATGCTCGAAAAGATGGCGGAGTCGGATGGTCCGGATGTTCAGAGTGAGTTCTATCTCCATCACCACTCACGAGCAAGTCAATATTTTTACATCACGAGACAGTACAGTACATCACTCCATCGACCACGCGGGCGAAGATTCGCAAAGTTGTCCAGCGAACCATACGCTGCTTGCCACGTGTGCTCATCAACACGAAGACTGGTCGTCTCCACAATAGAACCGAGCAATCGGCTGCATTCGAATCCTTGCCGGTGTTCAAGGAGCTTGTATCTTCGACAACAACGCGCATTGACAAGACTCGGATCAAACGTGAAGTGCAACACTACTTCCGATATGTGATGCTATCGCACAAATGGGAAGACAACGAACCGCTATACCAACAAATGATACAGATGACGGTGTACGACCTGGATGAATTGCCGACTCACGACAAGTTGCAAACATTCTGCAAGATTGTTCTGGATGCAGGATTCGAATGGGCATGGAGTGATACATGTTGTATCGATAAACTCGATCATTTTGTTCTACAAGAAGCCCTTGTGGCCATGTTCAGGTGGTACCAGGGATCTGCCATGGTAATCGTCTTCCTTCGTGGTGTTCGCTCCTCATCGCTGCGCGGCGCCCTCGCAGGAAGTGTCTGGAACACTCGAGCCTGGACGCTCCAGGAGTATATTGCTGCCAAGGTGGTCCGTTTCTACACCGAAGAGTGGACTGTTTATAGAGATCTGGATGTGCCAAACCACAAGGAATCACCGGGGATCATTTCGGAGATGGAGCAAGCCACTGGGGTCTCTTTCGAGCAATTGATGGCGCTTCGACCGGGCTTGAGCTGCATTCGGGAAAAACTACGCCTCGCTTCGACCCGAGAGACGACGAGGGTAGAGGATGCTGCCTACTCATTGCTCGGCATCTTCTCGGCGATGGGGATATCCGCAATATACGGTGAAAGGTAAGTTTCCCTGGGACGTCTATTGGCAAATATCCTCACGAGATCTGGAGATGTCGGTATCCTTGCATGGACTGGACAGCCAAATCGCTTCAACAGCTGCCTGCCCGCCCGCATTACTGCATTTGATAGCTCACCGACATCGCCCCTTCCTCCTCCTGTTTCGGACTCTGAGATGGAGCACGCGATCACTGGGTTACATGAGTTTGATGAAGCCGTGAGGTTGTATGACACTCTCAACAATCTTCCTGCACCTCGATTTGCCGAGAGTCGTATGACGCTTTCGTGCATCGCTTTCCAGCTCCCGTCCTTCACGGCACATCGAACTCCCCTAGGTCGTGTTTATCGCGCGGATACTATCTCCTTTGGGACGTTAGACATTAGGACGAGGCACGACCTTGCTCGGATCGGGCCACTATATCTTGTTCATCCTTGGTTGGAAACACTCTTGCAGCATGACAATATGCACTGTGGTGTATTAGACAACACTTCTCCTCCACCCTCACCCTACACGGATGATGAAGACGACGATGACCTGTCGCTTCCAGACTCGCCAGTCCCTCCCTGTCTGGTTGGAGTTGTTCCGGTGGACATAGGGACGGGGGCACGCCGACTCGCTGCGCGTCTTAGAAAGCCGTTTGGTGCACTCTTGCTCACGCCGACCGGTCGGCGAGCGACGGACTATAAGCGTGTTGCAACGGATACCTTGATCACTGTGCAGTTCCGGGAGAGTGTTTCGTTGGCCGAGATTATGGACAATGTACGCACGCTCGATGTATTGTAATAATCACCATCTTCGCAAGTACATGACTCACGTGTCGAGCCTCGGGTACCTGAGAGAGACAGTATTCGAGTCACTTTGTATCGATTGATCGACGCATTTCTCTCTTATCACTATCCACGATGGCGTCAGAAGAACAAGAGAAAAAGTACAACTTGATTACACGTCGACTACAGGAAGCTCTTGGAGACGACATCATCAAGGGTATTCTTGCCGAAGGCAGATCGCCTAAAGCCTACTGGGGTGTGCACTTCGCTTCTCACCTTTCAAGTCAGTCGCTGACTTGCTCGATCGTCAATAGGGACGGCGCCGACCGGTCGCCGTACGTTTTTTTCGTCGTCTGAATCATTTCGCATTGGCTGATCATTCCGTGCAGCGCACATCGGGTACTTTGTACCGTTGACCAAGATCGCAGATTTCCTCAGAGCTGGTGTAGAGGTTAAGATTCTTCTCGCTGGTACGTCAACGCATTTCGATCGCGCGCATCTCTGACGGCACATCTCAGACGTCCACGCATTCCTCGATAACCTCAAAGCACCGCTCGACCTCGTCACGTACCGGACGAAATACTATGAATGCGTACTACGCGCCATTTTCACCTCGCTCGGCATACCCACGTCGAAGCTGACGTTCGTGCGAGGGTCCGACTACCAGCTCTCGAAAGAGTACAACCTAGATCATTACAAACTCTGCACGCTCGTCACGGAGCACGACGCCAAAAAGGCGGGAGCGGAGGTCGTGAAACAGGTCGAGAGCCCGTTGTTGAGCGGGTTGATTTACCCTGGGCTGCAAGCACTCGACGAACAGTACCTCGGCGTCGATTTTCAGTTTGGAGGCGCGGATCAGGTGAGTTTGAAAGTGGTCATCCCATCGTGGGGCGATCTGACGCTGGCGAGCAGCGCAAGATTTTCACCTACGCGGAGCTGTACTTGCCAAGACTGGGCTATGCCAAGCGGGCCCATCTGATGAATACCATGGTGCCGGGTCTGATGGGCGGCAAGATGTCGTCTTCTGACCCGGACTCTAAAATAGACTTTTTGGACCCGCCAGAAGTCGTGAAGAGAAAGATCAAGAAAGCGTTTTGTGAGGAAGGCAACGTGACGGAGAACGGGTTGCTCGCGTTCGCCAAAGCGGTACTGATACCCATAAGCGAGTTACGTTTGGAACGACTGGAGGGCGATACTGGGGAGGATGAGGAAGAGGGAAAGGGGTCTGCGGGTCCTCAAAAGCCTTTCGTGACGGAAGATGCACCAGAAGGGTCGGTGTTTACGATCACTCGGGAGAAGGGTGGGGGACCGAGCCACTACAAGACCTACCAGGAACTCGAGGACGACTTTGCAGCCAAAAAGATACATCCGGGCGATCTCAAAGCAAACGTACGTGATGCGATCATCAGCTTGCTGCAGCCGATACGGGCTGCGTTCCTGGCGAATGAGGAGTGGCAACAAGTGGAGCAACTCGCTTATCCCGATCCCAATGCAAAGAAGGAGGTCAAGAAGAAGAAGGCACGCATTATTATCTCCACTTGGACTGTACGCCGCATGCTTAGGTTTCCTTTTCATATAGGAGAAAGTGTATCATCCTCCACCGCCGGGAAAGGGCAAAAACGCCAAAGCCGCACCGCCAGTCGAAGGAGTTGTTGCTGACAAAACAGGGTCTTCTGAAGCACCTGCTAGCCAGCCTGATGGCGGAGCCGTGGCTACATGATATAGATATTGTGATGCAACGCTATCGCCGTTTGACGTGTAATGAGAGTCGCGTGACCGCGTTCTATCTGCGCGTCTTTCCCATGTCAGATCTTCGAGCTGAACTTCCATCATTGTGTGGCACATTTTGAAACCTATTCCATCATGTACCCAACGACAGATTTCTACCAGGTATCGGGTTACCGTGCCCATTCAAACAAATGGCAAGCGCTGCTCGATCCAAGTGGCCCCCCAACAACTAATGAAGATAGTACAGGTTCAAGAAGTTCGACGAGAGACCACTGGTTAAAGCCATAATGGCTACCAAATCAAAGCTCTTTCGACCAGGGGGTGAGGACTCTCCCATCGAACTCGTCCTGGGTATGGTCTTTGTGTCGTCCGCCGCCCATGAAGACTCTCACGTCTCGCAGGCATCCTGCCCTCCGGTGCATCATATCTCCTTCTATCAGCCGAACAGATGCACGCCTTTACTCACAAGCACCGTCTCGAAATACCAAGAGACCCCTGGAGAACACGCGACTTTCGATCACTGTCACCGATCTATTTCAACTTGATTGATGAGCTCTCTGCCAAGGTCGGCATGTACAAACAACGTCCCCGAAACAAGAACCGGGGTAAGGACGAGATACTGGACAACAGCAAGGCGAACCGTGGGTACGTCCAACCAGGATCAGAGTTGGAGATTGTACACTACAGAGACTACTTTGAACAACAACGGTACCGTGCATCCGCATCTGTCACTCCTTTCTGTCTGTCCTGAACGCACCAGGACCCTGTATCGGCTCCTTACGCGGGAGCTTGACCCTGGGAAAGTTGGGCTTGTTGCCCCATCCTGGTTGGGTGGCGTACGCGTTGTGGCCCTCGTGCTTGAAGAATGGGCCGTCGACAACCGCCGTAGGGCGGACCGTCTGAACGAGCCTCGGTTGGTCGACGTCGGCTGGACGGACGCCCACTTTCCAAGCTTTTTCGAACGTCCGACTGGCTCGACGGTCCA
Source organism: Boletus semigastroideus (assembly GCA_038090295.1). Classification (NCBI taxonomy): domain Eukaryota; kingdom Fungi; phylum Basidiomycota; class Agaricomycetes; order Boletales; family Boletaceae; genus Boletus; species Boletus semigastroideus. The sequence goes on from JBBPMK010000158.1 coordinate 43,385, forward strand.
CCTCAAGCTGAAATCAGAAACTGGGATGAAGAATCCCCGCTCCAGGGTGACCTTTGTTCATTCACACCCCGCGCGCACGCGAACTGACCATTGGTTGTATAGAATCCCTCCTTTTCAGAAATCGTCGAGGACAATGAAGCGGGACTCTACCAGCGTTTGCAGGACTTGTTGAACCACGATGCGAACGGAAACGGGGTTCCTTTGATAGTGCTCCTGCACGACGAGGACATGGCTTTGCGGCTCCTTTCGCGTGCGGGGATCAACGTGGACGCGTGGTCCTTTGGACTCTCGCACCTACTTCCCATCGTTCCCTCAAAGGTGCGTATCATCGACCGTGTATTCGTCGATATCTCGATTGATCCAGACACTTGAGATGCCTAACCGATACAAGGCAGAGGAGCATACACCCACCGCTGGCCTCCCTGGACCCTGCGTCGTCGACATGCAAAAGCTCGTCAAGGCCATGATGAGGACCAATCCAGGTCACACGGTCCCGCTCAGCGCCAACGTGCTGCACATGCAAACCGGCACCAACCCATGCGCCGGCGACGACAGCTTGTACGTTCCTTTCCACGTCCGTCCGTATGTCGGAATTCACACATCGTCTTTCTGTATCCTCGCAGGCTGTTGCTTCGCATGTGGACATCCATGGCGCAGGGTGTCGCCATCGACGAGCAGCACGATGAACGTACGGCTCACGAACCCGAGTGTGCGTATGTGCTCGCACCGCCTGCCACAGCGCAGACGGTCGATCCCAACGACGCGGATCCCAACGATGTGGACCCGAATGATATCCCACCCGGTCCTCGACCCACAAAGGAGGACGATTTCTCTGAGGACGATGACTGGTGATAAACATTAATGGTTACGTTGCCAAATTTAAGAATCCATCATCGTGTACAGTTAATTTGTGTGGATACTTGCTCGCTAGAATCAAACGCTGTCATTTCATTGTACGATATTTTAGAAATCATACATGCCACATTCTAAAGCGAGAATATAAAAAAATGTACGCTCTCAAGTTTGATCTAAGCTCAGCAACGGGTCTACATGAAGGACGACCCGCGCTGGCGGAGAGACGATCGATTTTGCACCAGAAAGCCACTTCAGGAGCTGCAGTAGAAAGTTGCTGCACCTGTACACAATGGTGCTGCGAGAACGACGACTCTGACGGAGAAGGTTGGTATTCGACCGTTCGTGATGGTTGCAACTTGAAATAGTCAGACAAAACAAATTGTTAGGGTAACGATGGGGTGAAATTAAGAACAAGGGCATCAAACACAAAGGATGACCAATAGCGGAGTACCTAGGGTTTCGTCGTAAAGAACAGAAAAAAAAGAGGGAGAGCAATCGTAAATTGCCTGCGTGTTTTTACGTCTACTGTTCGTCCTCTGGCGCTGGTTCCTCGTCGTACTCGCCTTCCTCTTCAACACTAGTCAATAGGTCAGCAGTGACTTTCGCACAAGTCACATGGACACTTACGTTGCATCCTGGTATTGCTGGTACTCAGCAATCAGATCTTGCATGTTGGACTCGGCCTCCGTGAACTACCGGCCACTGTTGAGCATATACCATCCATAAAGTAACAAAGCACGAACCTCCATCTCGTCCATACCCTCTTGCGTGTACCAGTGCAAGAAAGCTTTGCGCTTGAACATGGCAGTGAAATGGTCGCTGATACGTTTGAAGAGCTCTTGAATGGCAGTCGAGTTACCCAAAAACGTAACTGCCATTTTGACACCGCGAGGAGGGATGTCACACTGTGCGGTCAGGACGTTGTTGGGAATCCACTCGACGAAGTAAGCCGAGTTCTTGTTCTGCACATTCTGCATTTGTTCTTCCACCTCCTTCATGGACACTTTACCGCGGAACACAGCGGCAACCTTCAGAAAAGCCATAAGTTAATGGCGAAGGAACGTTGAGAAACATACAGTAAGGTAGCGACCATGTCTTGGGTCCGAGGCAGCCATCATGTTCTTGGCATCAAACATCTGTTGCGTCAACTCGGGAACTGTGACAGCACGGTATTGTTGACTGGTCCGTGCAGTCAAGGGGGCAAATCCGGTCATGAAAAAGTGGAGACGCGGGAATGGTACTTGAAGTCGCGTGTAAGTCCATATCAAGACGCATTGAAGTAGGCGACATACCCATGTTAACAGCAAGTTTACGAAGATCCGAGTTCAGTTGACCAGGGAAACGCAAGCAAGTAGTGATACCAGACATGACGAACGAGACGAGGTGGTTGAGGTCTCCATAGGTAGGAGTCGAAAGCTTCAGGGTCCTGAAACAGATGTCGTAAAGCGCTTCGTTGTCGATACAGAAGGTTTCGTCAGAGTTCTCCACAAGTTGGTGTACCGAAAGGGTAGCATTGTATGGCTACAAGAAACGTAAGCACAACAAACTCCGCAAGAGCCAGTAAAAAAAATTACTTCAACAACGGTATCCGAAACGGCGGGACTGGGCACGACCGAATAGGTGCACATCATCCGGTCAGGGTACTCTTCCCGAATCTTGGATATGAGAAGAGTTCCCATTCCAGCACCAGTACCACCACCAAGGGAATGAGTGAGTTGGAAACCTGGTGGTTATCGGTTTATGACAAGCCTGTTGGAACTGAAAAGATACCAACCTTGAAGGCAATCAGTGCCTTCAGCCTCCTTTCGTACAACATCCAAGACGGAATCGACTAGCTCCGCCCCCTCGGTATAGTCTGAGGATTAAGTTGAAAAAAAAGAATCGTCTTAATTTGGACAGAGTGACTTACGTCCTTTTGCCCAGTTGTTGCCAGCACCACTCTGTCCAAAGACGTAGTTGTCGGGGCGGAAAAGACTACCCAGAGGACCAGAGCGAACGGAGTCCATGGTTCCGGGCTCAAGGTCGACCAAGACAGCGCGAGGGACGTATTTGTTTGCACCGATCTCATTGTAGTAGACGCTGATACGGTCGAGCTGCATGTCATTGGTTCCCTTGTAGAGACCATCCCGCTCGATACCATGCTCTTCGGAGACCACCTCCCAGAATTTGGCACCTGTCGATCGATGTTGTGGCACTGAGTCTGGCGAGGGCACGAGGCTTACCGATTTGGTTACCGCACTGTAGTCGAAAACACGTGTAAGTTGGACGAAGTGCGTACAGGATGTCGTGTGCCTACCTGGCCGGTCTGAATGTGGACGATTTCACGCATGCTAAAAAGAGAGCGATCAGATGAGATTTGAGATGGAAAATCATTCGATGTTTTTTTGAACACCGAACACAATGAGAAAAGTCGCGCTCGACGCGCAAAAGAAAGGGCAAGAACGCGACGAAACGGAGAAGACACACGTACATTGGGAATTTAGAAGGAAGTCGTTAAAGGACGGCGTTGAGACACGGATGGATGGTGGTCGAAAACGAGAACCTCGAGCCGGGTCAAGGGTGTACGCTTCTTTTTCAAGCGGCGACAATATTGGTGGCAGTGTACATCTTTCCCACGTCTTCCCTGGACAAATACGTCTTAGTGGAGGCTTTGTAAAAGGCTTGCTGGCAAGTAGACGTACAGTACTATCTACCAGTTAAATCGATGCAACGATGCAAGGATGCATCGCAATCTGGGATGTGCGCAATGGTCATTAAACACATGGCTATCCCCGGAACAAGTTCACGTTACGGGACGTGGACAACTCTAAGATCCGGTCAGACCAGTATTACCACCTCTAATTCCAGTCCACGTCAGGAAACCGAAGGCGATGGGATGACGGAATCTATCAGGGTAGGGCCTCACCCAGGACGCTCCGTTAGGCTACAAATCGAACATGCAAGCCGCACGGGACATTATCTCAGTTGGTAAGTACAGCTTTCGAGAGGAATATATTCCCATCAGACCCAGCGCTCTTTCAGGGTACAGGGTTCGGGGCAATGGCAAGCCCGGGCTTACACTGCAGCGATGGTGGGTCTGTGAAATTAAAGTCAAGCGCCATTGGTTTCCAGGCACTTAGACTATGCAACGTTGATTGATCAAGCTCAAGTTCGGAAACAAGACCAGTGTACGAAACGAAGCGGATAAATCCCCCCACACGGGACTGTTTTCAGCCCAGAAATTAGGTCGCGGAAGACGTCCAGGTGGTCGCCTTGACGCCAATCAATCAGTCTTACCCGAGTAACAGCGTGGGAATGGATTGGACTCACCGCTGCATCTCTGTGAAGATCTGAGGGGTACCTACAGCAGCCTACAGCCCAGATTTCTGCCACTGACGCCCTGCAGGTACTATCGACAGTGCCTCAAGGTGACCTGAAGGCAAACGCTACTTTCTTTGTAAGTCGACATCAATTCTCAAACGATCCCCATATACATAAGCACCTGAAGGCTGTGTGCTATTTATTACCTGCAGGCCCTGCACTGTGTCAACTTAGCCTCCCATTCACCATGAGCAGCACACAGGGCCCCAGACCGACGACATCTGGCATTTCCCAGCGTTCAACCAGATTTCAACCCTCTGTGGACCAGATACCCACTCCGGGGTCTGAGAACGACAGGCCGCCGCGATATGTACGCACTGTTGACGATCACTCAACCTAATCCTGATGAACGTTTATTTTCCTACAGGAGCCTCTCGTGCTTAACATTTGGTCCATCCAGGCAGTTTCAGTTCTTATGGTACTGATTGGCATCATATTACAAGTTGCATTGTTCCTATCAGAAACGCGGAATGGTATTTGCTTGAATTATGATTCACGTGTACTACATTGATGTGACGAATACAGGTTTCCCTGTTCCAAAGAAGAACGTATTGAGCTTCGCGCCCACTCAGTTTTTGACGGTGAGTATA
>JBBPMK010000159.1:8471-48153 GCA_038090295.1 Boletus semigastroideus
CCGGCAGGTAGGAGGCCGCGGGGAGAGGGGGGGGGCCGGGGGGGGGGGGGGGGGGGGGGGGGGGGGGGGGGGGGGGCGAATAATAATTCATAGCCCCGCGCCCTCAAAAGGGCTCATCTCGTTTGCCTTAAGGTCATCCTCACGCACACTCCGATTAAGATCCCCGTTAGCGTTTACAAAAGCTTTTGTACCCCAAGGACCCTCTGGAAACTAACGTGTGTAGCAAACTGACTGTGCCAAAGTAGCACCGTCAGATCAGCGGGCGGGAAATATGAGGAAATACGTTGCAGTCGAGTTCGGGTACAAACTACCCTGTCCAGATCCGATCTGTGAGAATCCAGACAGTGATCGAAAATGATTTCCTTACCTATCACCCCCGGGGCCCGTATCGAGCCCACTTGGCTTTCAGACATGGCTCAGACAGAAGCAAAGGTGGTCGTCTTGGCGGATGCAAACTCACGCAAAGTGGGTTTCAAATATATCTTCCCCAGAGTCCGAAGATCGGAACGGACGCAGTCTAAGGAACACGTGGTGTGACTCAATTGCGCTAGAAAGTTCCGAGGCAGATGCTTTTTGTGTACTTTGTCCCGATGTGGCGGCATTCGGGCCCAGAGATGAGCCTTATCAACCCTGAGCTCGCTGAGGTAGCCGCGCCTGTACTACATAGAGACCCTAGCCACGTCGGACGTCCGAGGCGACTTAGTATCCACTCGAGGCCGCAAGGCTCGTTTCCCAGGCAGTGACTCTAACTTCGACTCAGCCGCTGTATTATACGTGTACAAGTTACTTATTCCACCCTGAGGGCTGACCAGGACTACCCATCATGATATCATGTACAAATCCTGATCATCAAGAAGTATGCCGCATCCGAAAGCAATCCGAAAGCTTGAGAAGATTAAATTAACTCTAAGATGATATAAGTTCAGCCCACGTCAATTTTGCATACGAGTTGCCCGAGTTGGTATGGTAGTCAAGTCGACGACATTGTCGTCCCGTTCACGAATCGACTTTCTTGCGTTGAGCCTATGGGAACGTGGAGGTCTACGCCTTACATAGGAGGATATATCATGGGACTTACACAGTTAGCAAGCAGTTCACATAACCTACATACAAAGGTCAGTGAGGTATCGGCGTCTGTCAGTGGAGAGATGGAACTTACTCCGGGCATACACCATGCCTACTGAACTCACCCACTCATGATGGCCTTGAATGAGGTACTTTTTACTTGTCGGTCAGAATATATGGAGCATACCAACTCTCTACACACCAACACACCAGCGGCTCCCGCTATCGCGCTGGGACAAAGTATGACAATCAATTGCACAACTTGCACACGACGAGACAGATGGACTTACCAACTCAATATACCCGTGTGGATGCAAACGAGTGCCAAATCCTGAATAACACTGCGATGTCTGCGAACGCCGGATTTCCACATATATTTAAAGATGGCGGATGAGATGAGAATATCACATAAAACACTTATGCCGGAGCAAGGCAGTATCAGCTGCCATGGATAATTGCATTGGACGATGCAAAGAATTTAGGAAAGACCTCTTGCACATAACCCGGAAGGCTCACTGGGCTCGTCATCGTCCTATCCACAGTTCCAACACGATAGCTGAAACGGCAGCTTCAACTTCGATCTGCGGAAATAACGAGCATACATACCAATCATATATGTACGCTGGAACGGCATGCATTTAGTCGTTTCCAGATCAATCTGTCAGAACACGTACCTGTGGCAAGAGCTGCAAATTTTGCAGTCAGATAATGTTTCCTACCTCATAGACAGACTCACCGACTCCTGTGAGCAGTGCACAGCACTACAGAAAAGAGATGAGTTAAAAAAAACATACATCTCCATCGTTGGAACTGACAGTAATACCGGTAACAAGTTTGTTTTTCCCGCTGACTGTGGACATACAAGTGTGTAGGAAGTAACGGAATAACAGCAAAGACTCACTCGCCCACAATCTACGGCAGTGAAAACTGACCGATGATTTGAGTATGTTATTCGACAAAGAGATTTGCTACAAACCTCTTCACGGCAATATTGATGTTGCACTGGTTGTAAGCCTGTGGTAAGTATAAAACTTAAAGCTTGCATGGTGCCTCACATTGAGAAATAGCCCGATCTCCATTAATTAAGAGCATGAGACAAATCCTAATATCCAATACGAGACACTTACATAGCCTCCCCTACAAAGTCATGTAAATGTACGTTAGTTGTAACCTGGATTATCTATGCTTACCACGGCAGTGCATGTTGGCAAAACCAGGAGTGATCTTGGTGACAGCTCACGAACACCCGCCAAACGCCGTGGGTACATCCCATCATATGAGCAGTGTCCGCTATGCTTTGGCCCGGGTAGACGTTAATATAACAGTGCAAAGGAGAACTTTTCGGTACGACTTACAGTATCACGAACACCTAAGAAAAACGTCAGATGCATAGGGAAAAACAGAATGGATGTCCGTACAAATGCCTTAGTGGGGAAAGTGTCTCCCGGAAACCAACGAACGTAGCAAAAGGACTGACCCAATGTAACGCCGTACATTCTAGTCGGAAACACCGTTAGAAACCGGGGTACAAAAGAAGGTAGAATACACGCACAGAATAGAAACCGCGTACCCTGCTCAGGTTGGTCTCAGGTGAGTGCGCAGATACGGAATTCACAACAATTTCCCTACCTATCAGTGCTGGTCTCCATGTTGAAAGGGTCAACGACGCTTGACTTTCAGACATGGCCAGCAGAACCAACGGAGTCGTCACTTTGCGAACGTTCACCCCACACCGCCAATGTCGACTGCTTGTCCGAAGGGGTTGCGAATGAGGGTAGAATATATAATTACATAACTTGAACCTTCCCGCCGAAACTTTGTCGAAAGCATCGCCTCGAGACCCGACTTCCCCAATTTATTTATGTAAGAGATTAAAAGTATGATAGATCAGCGACTCACTTGTGTACCTCGCAACCTGGTTTCAGTTGCAAATTCGGTTCAGACTCAAGGGTTTAAGGGCAGCTCAGCATGAACCCTGAACATTGCCACTGATGCGGAGTAATTTGGTTTCAACTTTCAAGAGCCGCACAATGTCAGTTTCCTGATAACCCTTTTTTTGCATGCTACATGATGCTGGCAGGACGGTTTGTACAGCATTGATGTGCCCCGATAATCGGCAACATTTACCAAGGGTGGAATTAAAGCTGCAGTATGTTTCACAGATCCGGGAAAACAAACTTGAGGGTATATCTATAGACTAGTCCCCAGTGACCGACTTTACTAATATGCGAGTCGATACTGAGGCATATTTCGACACACCTCGTTGCATTCCAGAATGAGTCAACTTGGTGAAATCTTCTTTGATCTTTCTGTCGTGCCACAGCTTCGCTCTAGTTCCTCCTCTTCCGACCTCAAGCGTGTGGTGGCAGCTTCCAATGCTCTGCGTCGCATATCCTCCACCGTGTCACCCAATGGTGTTCCACTTCCTCCAAGTACGTGAATGAGTGCTTCGGCTTCTTCATTTGACGAAGGCTCGTAGGCACCTCTCAAATCGGAGAGGTAGTGTGTTCCACGTTTCTCCGCAGCTTCGAACTCGGCAACTTGCCTGTTTAGTTGCGAGTTGAGTTCCTTGAACTGGAATAGATCATGCAAGAAATCAATACTAGCATCACCCAAGAGAGACATCCTACATTATTATCGTGGTCGCCCCAGACATTGTGCGCCAATTCATGACAGAGGACACGGCGAACATCTAGATATGGTCTGAAGCCATCATACGCATCCGTCCGTATGCGTAGTTTGATGGATTGGCCTGCACCGACATTGAGACCGAGTAGATGAGGTACTTCGTGGGGAGCGAGCTCGGTCAGCACACCGACGGAGAGCTTATGCATTTGCATGATATGACGAATAGCTGGATCGTTTGACAGCTTGGACAACCGCTCTAACGCCGATTCCGGCTTTGGCAGGTGATTCAATGGTTCGATCTTGTGGAAGACATACGTCGGCGAAGCGACAGTGGAAGAAGCCGTCGAGCGGACCTAGTAGGATCGACATGAAAACCAAGATTGTGCACCGCTACGATAACACGCGTACCTTGGCCTGTGGTTTTGAGGCCCGTTCACGCAAGATTCTCTCCTTTCGCTGATGTTCCGACTCGGTCGCGTTCAACGAGATCATTTCCTGAGCCGTTGGGCCTAGCATCTGGACCTTTATCCCATCCCTGAGACCCATTTGGGCTAACGTGAGGTCATCCGTATGTTGGACCTTCTTTCCTCGAAACAATAGTTTCTGGAAAGTCGGAGGTACGGATGTCAGTTCTTCCAGTTGAGCTGTCAGGTGCACCAAGGGTGTATCTGGAGGCAGTGATATGTCGTGTGTTGTACCACGAAAGTTGATTGAGAACGAAATGGACATGATGGTACGCGTAGACTTGCATGAGTAAGCGATCGGTGGCATATGAGTCTACCACATTTGGCAATCCCAGCTCCGAGGTGAATTACGTCACGCGTTATTACCACGTGTATTCCTCGTTCCCCCAGAATATTTGAGTTTTGTGTAATGCCGACGAGCCTCTTGGCTCTTCTCCACCATGCAGGCGAGTCTGGAGGAAATCTCGAATGTCACTCCCCAGTCGCTCGCCGGACATTGTGGGCTCGTCAACGGCGAGTCAGACCGGAGGTCTGACGAGCAGAGAATCGTAGATCTCAGGCGACAGGTGCGTCCACGTCCGCGCAAAGTACTGCATTACTCAAACATCTGTCTGGACATTAGCTTGGTCTCATACCGATGGGGATTTCTTCAAAAGCTATACCAGTTTACAAGTGAGTAACAAGCCTCGAATGAACACCTTGTCTGAACGTCGTTGATTTTTCCAAAACAGTGAATTTGCCGCAACGCATCTTCCTGCACTGGTTGCATCGTACAAAAGGTACACGACTTCGTACAACGTTGCGACGGTCATGATCAACGTCCTTTGTCATCTGTAAGCAGAGGGCTCAGCGCTCACCAGCATTTGATCACGTAGCTCTGCTCCAGGCCTTACTTCATTCGCTATCAAAAGACCCCTGCAGCGTCTGATCTGGTTGTCTTGCACGCTACTCGGATGGCCAATGACATGGATGAGTCTTCCAATCCGGAAAACATCAGCGAAACTTGCCAGCTCTTTTCGACACTTCTCGTCCTTCAAGGCACGACTGGAATTCCAGAAGATGTCAAAAAAAAGCTTAAATCCGTTCTCAGCACATGGCAACGTCGCTACGTAGACCAATTTCCGGGTACCGTCTCTGAGCGTTCTTATCAATGCTTGACGGGAGCGCCGTATGGGTACCATTTATGTATCAGTATTCGACACTGATCCCTTATAGTCAGATGGTTGGCATGTCAAAAATGATGAAAGAAATGCTGGAACGCCCGCTGAACCAGTGTGGTGTCCAGGGGTGTGATCGTCGAGTAGATTTAGTGGGTCCTGAACTCAAGCAGTGTAGTAGGCAAGTGACATCTTGGCCAACACGAGTGCTGGATCGCTGACTGTTGGCGGGTCTCCAGGTGCAAGTCAGCAATATATGTGAGATGAGATTTTCGTAATTATTGAAAGGATTAGTGACCTCTCGCTCAGTGTGGAACAGTGCACCAGAAGCAACATTGGACAGAGCACAAAAAGTCGTGCTATCCCGCAACCTTCTGACGCCGACGAAGAGGGTCACGTATGCATGATTTTGACATTTCGACCATGAACCTGCCTAACACGACAACCTGTGTTGAACCGTTACCTTATTCCAAGGTGCTACAGCTTGGGCACTTGCAATCAATTCGTTCCCTATATAGTTAAGGAGAGTGAATCTTTTGCAGATGGATGTGGTCCAGGAAATGAATTAACATCTTTGTAAGGACAGCCTTTAACTCAACACATCTCATGAATGTGACCAGTCGGGTTTGCGTTTTTCGGCAAACGCAGCCATCCCTGAAGATGTCCGTCAGGGCATCATCATAAGATGCAACTGTTTCCCGAAAACCCACCTTCTTTTTGATCCTTGGTCGCGAACAACGAATGGAACAATCTTCGTTCAAACCTCAGTCCTTCCGCAAGCGATAGCTCGAATGCGGCATTAACCGCCTCCTTGCCAGTAGCGACAGCTACATGACCCTTGTCAGCGATGGTTGCGGCCATCTGAACCGCAGCATTGATAACTCCAACGTCTTCGGGTACGACTCTGCTGACGAGCCCCCATTTCTCTGCTTCCTCCGCCTTAACCATACGGCCAGTGAGGACCAGCTCCATCGTGCGCGATTTGCCAACGAGACGTGTGAGACGTTGGGTACCACCACCGCCGGGGATGACGCCGAGGTTTATCTCAGGTTGCCCCAACTGCGCAGAGGGCGAGACGAGGAGGATGTCGGCTTGGAGTGCCAATTCAAGACCACCACCGAGCTACGGATGCGTCGACGTGAGATGCATGATTGGAAACGACGGGCTACATACCGCGTAACCGCTGACTGCGGCGATGACGGGTTTGTTCAGTTTGGAAATGACCTCCCAGTTGGCGAGAAAGTTGGAGGAGTAGGCTTCGGCAACTGGATCTGTGTCAGGGTACGGCAGAGCAAGGCAGAGAGAGGCTGGGACGTTACACGACTTGTCTTTCATTTCTTTGATGTCCGCTCCGGCTGGACGGGATGGTGTCAATCAAGGGCAGTCGGCTGGTGTGCATCACGTACCCGCGAACGCCTTGTCGGAACCTGTGAGCACCATGGCCCCCACGCTGACATCGTCGTCTGCCTCCTTCAGCGCGCTAGCGATGTCTCGAAAATGGGCAGCGTTGAGGGCGTTGAGTGCTTTGGGTCTGTTGAGCGTGATGAGAGCTACGCCAGGTTGTGGTCTCGACACGAGCACGTTGTCGTAGCGAGTAGCAACGGACGTCGAGAAGCGCCGAGCGAGAGACATGGCATGACGAGGCACGGTGGCAAAAGACATGTCGAGGTCCCGAATGATAGTACGCTCGTACTAGGACTGGATACACACGCGCACGCCGGATCACACGTCCCTTGCCGAGCTGGGTCGGCGCTTGCAACGAACCTTCTTTTCGACTTTCACGATGAACCATGGCTGGTCGATGGAATCACGCGTTCACAATCTTGCCGATGCCAGTGGTGTCAAAAACTGGGTGAAATGGTCTGTTCTACTGTTACTGATCCAAGTTAAGTCAACGACCAACAATATCATCGTAGATCACAGAACTGCAATTGACCATTGCCCCTGTGTCCCTTCCGAATTTTGCCGAGTCGGAAGGCTACTACATTTCTCCTCCAGCAGGACGTTCCACCATGTCTGTTACGCAAGCGACCTCCCTTCCCGAAGGCGTCGTTCTGCGTGTCATGAAAGCATCCGACCTCCCCCATGTCCGCGCATTGCATGTGAGTGTACCTGTATGCGTACACATGATGCTCTTCATCTGACCAACGTCCAGCGCAACTTGCTACCCGTATCCTATCCTGTCGCATTCTTCCTGCAGCTTCTCATCAACCCACGACAGCTCTGCTTGGTCGCAACAGAGGGTGGCGCCATCGTCGGCTTTGCCTCAGCAGCCATCGGTCCCTCACAACCTTGCTTTGGAGGTATAGGGGATTCTGGCGCTACCATGCTTGCCAACCGGGAATGCTCCGAAGTCACCCGGTCACATATCACCCTAATCCTTCTCACGCTCGGCGTTCTGCCTGCATATCAACGTCGAGGGATCGGCCATTCCCTGGTGCACGGCGTCGTCCAGAAGCTGGAAGCCGCTACGACACGATCTGATTCAGAGCACACGTTGTCGGATCCAGACAGCAAAATCGCTGTACTTGTTCAAGTGCAAGTCGCCCAATCAAACGCTGCTGGCAAGCGTTTTTACGCGCATCTCGGGATGATAGATCAGGAGGGCTGTGACAATCTGCGATTTGGTCTCGGGCCAGCATCACAAACGTCTATCATGGAAGGGGTGGTGTGTGTGTGAGCGACTTTTAGAGTTGCTATCTTGGAATCCATATCCGTGCAATTTCAAGTTCCCTGTTCCCGTCATCAGGTTAAACCCTGGCGACTTGTACGGAGGATTATGTGTGTGAGCGACATTTAGAGTTGCTGTCATGGAATCCATATCCGTGCAATTTCAAGTTCCCTGTTGTTATCAGGCTAACCCTGGCGACTTGTACGGAGGATTATGTGTTTAGGATTGACTCGGTGAACTTGAAATCATGTTATTGCTGGAGCGCTGGATCATTTCAGGGCTGCTACACCGTGAGACCGTGTGTCCGCACCTTCCGAGGTATCGATAAAGTCCTATTCCGTTCTTTATCATGATGTTCAATCACCGCCGCGATTATCGGTGTCGACACGGAAAAGACTCATGGTCGATGTGCAAATTCAAGTAAGTATCAAGTGGCAGGATACCAAAATGGTCTGACATATGACAGGCCTTAAAATGATCGCCAGTAAATCCGAGTCCGACGTGCACGGATGCGAACACTCAGGAGCGCAACTTTCAGCCCTTACGAGGCAGTGGTCAACTTGATCAAGTGAAACTTTATTTGAAAACCTCGGAAACACAGGCTCCTGTGGGCTCGGGAGCAGCTGGGTCACAAAACTTTTCTGGATTGACCCGAGGTTGGTCCTCCGCCGTGGTTCCTGGAAGCGATTCTCGATCATTCAAATCTGGTGCCGCCCAGTGATGATCAGGTCACGTTACGTTTGACGTTCCTCGAGTAATTGGGGAATAAATGCCTGTCCAAAGAGAATTTGACATCTGCCATCTTTCGCAACAGGCATACGAATTCGCCTGGTCTCGACAACAATAATCTCGCGATTGCAGGTTTGACATATTTTCGTTTCGTAACTGGTGATCGATAACTGAAACGCCCCCTAGGTAGTTTGCAACTGCATCTTTAAAACCTCTCTACTCGATCCTTTGGTTTAGAGGTACCCCGATGTCTGTACCGGCAGAAGTCGTGGGCGCATTGTTTGTTCGCAAGTGAGCGTTTCTACAGCACTGTCGCTTCCTCTGGTTGACACCTTTGGTCAAGGTTATTCGCCTTTGCAGGGTGGACCTTTCTTGTTTATGACTATCTTCTTACTCTTTCGCTCGAGGTTCGTCTGATCTTACGACCGCAATAGTAGCTCACCCAAGCCACTTTACCCACAGGTAGCACACATGTGGAATGGCTCATGGACAGCCGTCAGAATACTTTTCCTGATGAATCGGTACTGGAATCTGATCGGACAGACATTCATGATGCTGGAGGAAACGGGCTACTTGACCCACAACTCTACACTAGTACATCTTTCCCGCGTCTTTGCCAAGTCATCGAGCCTAACCTCGAACAGTTTTGCACCGCCTACGAACTATTTCTTCCTTTCTTTGCAATCATATCCGGTGAATCCATCCGCCGTATGTACAGACCTGCACTCCAAACACCCATTTTTGACGGTTAACCACAGTTTTGGTCGTAATGCGTGCTTGTGCAATCCTTGGATGCAAGCGGGGCGTTGGACTGGTGCTGAATTTACTATATGTTCTTTATGCCATTGCCATCCTTGGGGTGGTACTTTACTTTTTTACTCATGCTGGTCGTAAGTATTCAATCTTGGGGTCTTGTGGATCTATCACAGAACTGTTTTCTTTCCCAGCCTTGCATTTCGAATATCTAGCTGAGACTGGTGTTTGTCTTGCGCCAGTACCTCGTATGTCATTTATTTCTCCTGCGTTTCTTCATCTCACCCTATACTTTGTAGCTCGCCTGGTAAGCGTCCTCCGAAACATGTTAAAAGTTATTTCCGACGTTGAATTTTTCAGTGGATGATTCTGTTCGTAACGTGGGTGAATCATGTCCAGATAACTACGCCCATTGCTGATTCCCATAACAGACTCGTTTTGGACAGCTTCATAGTCACCCTCGTGTTTTACGATCTGTATTACAAGCGCAGGCTGTCCCGCGTCTTTTTCTCTTCTACGTTGATCCGTCTTCTGGTGCGAGATGGTACGGCTATCCACCACGTCGGTTCTCCCTTTTTTTGACCTCGGGGTCGCAGCGATCTTGTTCTACAGCGTGAGCGTGCCTGCTCGGTTTCGCGTCGCATCTCGTTCATTTCTTGTCGCAGGCGACCCTGTTCAACTCCCTGTTATGCATCGTATGCTGGTACGTCGTCTTGCCCGTGACGCTGTGTCGGTTCTGACGCGACCGACCACAGGACCATCTTTAGCCTGGTAAGCCGTCCCTCTCGTTTGTTAAAAAAAAACAAAAACAAAACAAAAAACATCTCATCACCCATCCCACCAAACAAAAAGGACCCAAGAAACCTTCTCCAGCAACTGTTAAGTCTACCTCACACTGGTCCTCCCCGTCCGCGTGTTCTGATCCTTTTCCCCCCCCCTCGCGATCGGCTTTTTAGACTCTCGATGCCCTACCTCGCCGTCATGGGCCAACGCCTCGTCCTCAACCTCCGCCAATTCCGAGATCACCCCGATGGGGGCTCGACGCACGACATGTCCCGCCGCGTCGCGCGACAGATGGCTGCGGTGCAGATTTCGCTCGAGGTCGACACAGATCCGGTGTCGGGGACGGCGTCGGATATGACGACGACGACGACGACGACGACGATGTCATTGCCAGTGGAGGAGGTGGAGATGAGTCAGTTGGACCGGCGTGAGCGAGGTCGAGGTCGAGGTCGAGGGTGGGGCGTGTGAATTTTGGCCAGGACGAGCTTTCGGGGCCCGTTGCGTGGCGTGTGGTGCATAGTGATCGGTCTCTTTCCCGATCGATGGCACTGAGGAGGAAAAAAAGGAAAAAGGAAAGAAATTTTAACCCACAGGACATTATACATTGTCAAGTTCGTTAGATTCTGTAACTACATACCGTGTACATATCGTCGTCGTAAATACAACACACACACAAAGAGAAAGATTTCACGCCCCAAAGTCACCCTGTACATCCAACATGCCCGTCTCCTCCGTTTCTGGCGGAGGCGCGTCTTCCAGGTGCGGTGAGTTAGCATTCGGATCGACCGCCGTCTCCACAACAATACCCTCCATCCCCGCTTCGCCCACACCCGGCTCAGCCACAACGTCCCTCTCGGTCTCCATCTCCGCGACCGCACGTCTATACAACAGACACGCCCGTCACAACATGCCAAGAGAGAGAGAGAACAAAAGACGTACGCATACGCATCACGACAGTCCTTGCGAATACTCGGCGTCTTCCAACGTTGCCGACGGGACGTCGGCGCCAACATCTCCGCGTCCAGCGCTGATTGATCCTCAAGGTCAGCACGCGATTCACACAATCGGTCCAACACGGGCGCGTCCTTACCATTGTCTTCCCCGAGGAGAAGCAATCGACTCGCGCCCATCCATTGCCTGACGTGCGTGCGTGAACTCGTGGTCATCACAGATAACATGCGATACGTACCATTGAGACGACTTGTCAAAGAATTGCACCAAGTGTATCGGACCTTCGCCGCTTTTACGTCCAACGTAGCGTTGTTTCTTGACCGCAGGAGGAATACGTTCGTCGTCCGGTTCATACACCACCGCCGGCCACCACGGGTAGGTATCTGGATATGGAAATGTCAGACAAGGCGAGAAAGGGACCGTATTATAGACAACTTACTTGCTTTGGCCCAGACTAAGAGCATCGGATCAGATCAGTGGGTTGTGTATCATATCACGCGGACGCAAACACTTACCGAGCGTGCCTCCTTCGAGCGTGTGGCCCTCTGCAAGAACGACTACACCTGGTTCTGGAGGCTGTGGCGCCGGCGGGGGTACCGTTGCACCGGCCTCGCCCCCGGCATCCTCTTCACTCTCAAGCTCGCTCAAAGACGACAAGTCGGAATCACGGCCACCGTCACGGTCACCCTTGCTACGCGCAGGCGGTGCCACCTGCGATTGCGGTTGCGTAGCAGCAGCAGCCGCAGCCGCGGCTGCCTTCTTCTCCGCCTTGCGACGCGACGCCTTTTCCCGTCGCGTAGCCGGCGTATCCAGCTCTTCGACGATGATCCTGCCATCCAGCGCAAAGATTTTCGTATAGCGATCCCTTGGGATCGCAGCAATGCGCGCTTCCAATTCAGCCTGTGTCTCTTTGTGAGCGTCTGCTTCCGGTTCAGGCTCAGGCTCCAGCACGGGCTCGGAGATAGGCTCTGGGGCACTTTCGGAGATCGGCGCAATTGTAGATTCGGGGATGCTAGGCTCCGCAGTAGGTTCAGGGATAGGCTCGGCAATAGGTTCAGGGACGAGTTCGACAATAGACCCTGCCAATGGAGTAGGTTGAGGAACACGTTCGGGGATAGCTTCGGGAGCAATAGCAGGGACCGGGGTAGGGATATCTTCGAGAGCGGGAAGGGGAAGAGGGACCGGAATGGGACTGGGGCAGGGAGCAGGAGCGGGAACACGATCGGGAGCGGTTTCAGGCACGGGTTGAGAGACAGGTTCGGGTACGGGCTCGAGAGCGGGGATAGGAAGATCCACGACAACCTCCACCTCCACCTCCACCTCCACCTCTGGCTCTGGCTCTGCCTGTTCGACTTCCATCGCAACCTCCACGTCCGCTTTTTCTTCGACAGTCAGACCAGACGGTCCAGCGACCTCCTCAGGAGGAACCGTCCCATATATAGTCTGATTCTCGGACGCAGTCGTACTGATCGTCGAGAGCTTCGACGTCCCGCGCTCTGTCCCAAATAAATAAAATAAGTGACTTGTCAAAGCAACGACGCACCCGTTCGCATCCGTTTCTTGGGCGGCGGCAACAACGGCCGCTCGACAGCCTGCCGTCCCCCACGCTTCTGCCCCGTGGGCAGAATCCATCCCGCATCAAACATCTTGAATGAACCCTGACTGTCCACGTCTTCGACCAGCTCAGGTTGGCCTGGCGTTCGCGGTTTCATCGCCTTCTTGGCCACCTCGACAGCGACCGGTGCTTCTTCTTGCGCTTCGGGAACCTGCTCGACGACACCACTGACAGCTTCCGCCTCGAAAGCAGCTGCGGCTGCCAGCGCACGCCGAGTACGCGGCGCGCGGAATCCAGTCGCCACATCGAGCGCACCAGGTTCCACCACTTTCGGCGCCTTCGCGCCCTTCTTTTTGCTCGCTTTTGGCTTGGGTGGTGGTGGCGGCGGCGGCGGTTTGATCCGCCCCAGCTCATAATCGAACAGAGACGAGAGCGGGTCCGTCTCGAGAACGAGCGTGATCATGTCCCGGATGTCTTGTTGAGACACGAGGAGCCGGAGTGGTTCCAGAGGTAATTCAAAGTCGCCGAGACAAGCCTCCGTGTTGGTATCGGTATCGTCTGCTGGCGAATGTTGGTGTCGCAACGAGACCAACTCTTCGAGGATGGGGTGTACCGTGGTTTGCATTCGCTGAGCAGTCTTGTAAAACGTCGTCCCAGGTTTGTTGTATAGGATAGCATTATATAACACGAGCTCGACGTCGCGCTAAACAAGAGTCAGGGACGAAATCCGAGTTCTCCATCGACCCACCTTGAAAGTCTCGTAGTCCCAATATTCATGTCGATCCAATTTCACATCGATACTATCCCAAGTCATGGGGTTCTTGACCACCTCGTAATAGTCGGGTACTTCCGTTCTAGACACCGGGTGCTTGAAAAGCCCGTTTCGGTCAAGGCTATCGGTCTGTCAGTCGTCCTCCCATCGAAAAACATCGTTGGCGACTTACGCGAGCACTTTTTCAAAGGCGAGACGCATAGGCGCCAAATGAGGAAAGAGCGTGGCGTCGAGCACCTTGTGTATGGCTTCGACCTGCGCAAGCTTGCGGCTCTCTCGTTTCCGACATAACAAGGAGAGTTCGTGAAGCGTCTCGAGATCCCTTCGGACGTGCTTCAAGTGCTGGGAAACATGGCTCAGCCACACGGCAAAACACTCGGAGACGACACACCTCGAGTTTCAGCGCCTTTTCCTCCTCGCTCAACGACCTGCCAGCATTCGAGGCGGTCCACGGCTCCAGGTGCAGCCTTTTCAACAAGGGTGCGCCACGCCTCACCTCGCGTTTCAAACTCCAGTACTTGCACACCATCGGAACGAATTCAGATTTTTTGCGTACGTTGATTTTGCTGATATAGTTGATGATGCGGTCGACGATGATTTGGGGGACGAGTGGGGGGCCTGTCTTGTACGTCTTGGCGTACGCCCTGGCGGTTTTAGACAACTTGGAGCTTGGACTAGACGTCACGCTGTCGTGTGCGAGCGCTTTAAGGCGTGCTTCTGCCTGCTCTTTCTGTAACGTTCGGTCGTTAACAGGCCGGTTCGCGTTCGATGGCGCATACCGGAAGATGTTTCTCACAATAACATGTGAGTGTGACGGGCTCCGAGCCTTGGGTACTCTTCATGGGCATCAAAAGCTTTTCCTTCCTGGCACAGGTAGTGTGAAAAGCAAGGAAACACGACGTCTTGGTACATTGAATGCAAGCGCCTTCTCGGACGCCGCATATCGAGCATTTCTGAGCGACTCGTTAGCTTATGGCTTGGGCGTTGCATAGAGCGAGGAATGCCATGCTCACTAGCTTCCACCGTTGCTTTGGAATCTTGTCAGAGCCTGTGATGGGCTCCATAAACACTTCGTTGGCTACCCTGGTTTCGGGGATCCATATGGCACATAACAGATGAGCCCAGTCCCCGAGGGTCGTTTGTTTGAACGCGCCACCTTCGTTTGGGCAAAATATACAAGACTGACGGGGTCGCGCGTCCAGACTGATGTTTCAAGACGGAAACCGCACTCACCACTGGGTTCTCGGGAGACACGGTACACTTTCGACAGAGCCACTGTCCCTCGGGTATGTAAGGGACGCCGTAACAATCTTGATCGTTGAGCACGCGGTGCAACAGGGCGACGTACGTACGTACCTTGATGTACAGCCAGGTTACATCCATCGCAAAACACGATCGCGTTACTATTCTCTCCTTCCGAGTCGTCGCATATAGCACAAGTCGAATCTTCCGAGGGCATGGCATAGTCGGATTTGGGGATGTTCTTGGTCTGTGAGAGCGTGAGGGGACATTGTCGCCGGGTGCGAGGACGTACGACGTACCAAGTCGAAATACTCCTTTTCTAAACGATCCATGATGATTTCGAACGTCTCGTAGGAGACGAGGTTGATTTGGTCCTTTTTGCGTTCGACGTTGATGGCATCGAGCCATTCCTGGTCTGCAGGCCGGGTAAACAAGGCTTTGTGCCGCAAAGAACGCGCGTCGAACCTTGCTCGTCCATGTCGTACTCGACTTGAATGGCGAGATCCTTCTCCAACGGCTCTGCAAAGTCGTCCTGAAAAACGGCGAACCCGAGAGAGGGAAGAACGCCGCGCACCTATGTACCGAATGTAATGGTCCGGTCTCTGGAACTCGGAAAAGTCATTGTCTTGGGGCGCGAGGTCAACGAGACGAGCGGGTGGCAGAACGTGAAGACGTACATCCATATGACCTTGCTTGTTGGTCGTGGACGCCGGCGAGCTGCGCCGAATCGTCGTCTTGGACTGTCACAAAGGAGACTTTTGGTAATGGTGCTTGGTATCCAGGTGACTTGAACCCGCGAGCCATGAATCTCTACACACAGGGGGGAACTTGGCCAAGCGGACACGACTCAACACCGTCAAGGCCATATTTGGAAATAACGACAATTGACACTTGTTTGTAAATCGACAAAAAAGGTAACCTCCTTTTTGGGCCGCCAGGCCACCTCGAGGTCGCAGTGAGTGCCGACCCTGTACCTCATGGAAACCTACAACGAGTTTCAGCCACCAGTTAGCCGGGGAACAGCACGAGTTGACAGAAAGGCACAGGGGAGGCCGAAACACCGCCAAAAGTATTCCGCCTCGGGACGGAAGTTATCCAACAACGTGGTCATCGCGAGTCGGATCAAATGTCATTACAGTAATCTGGCTTCGGACCGAACCTGCCAACTCACACACATTCTCATGTAAATTAGCAGTTACATTTCACCCACTCGTCGTCTTCACAGTATTACATATCCGATAGCGAATACACCCTGAGAGTCGTCACAACTTCATGTATGATGACTCCAGGATGTAAACGCACAGCCTCGTGCAACACCTAATTCCCCACACCCCACAGAACGACCTGCGACCTGCTTCCTGATCGGGGAGGAGTGCCACGAAGTGACCATTTCTTTCCAGCAAGCAGAAAGAGAGGCCACGCCGGATTCATGATGAAGCTGTGCCAGCAGCACTGATAGGGGTCGTCGGGCTTGCGACCACCCTAGATTTGAGCACTGTATGATCGCACAGCGTCTTGGCAAATGATTGAAAGTCTGCTTTCTGGGCGCGACCAGGCTGGATATGCACGGGCACTGAGAAATCACACACGGAAGCGAGTGCTGTATCGGCTGACCTTGAGTGCATACACGACGATGTCTTCTTTAGACTCTTTGCCGTCCGTCGTCACATGTGCCATCAGAATCACCCGCAGAATGTTTTCGGTCGCATCAAAATGGCACCGTACGGTTGGGTTCAACCCAACGTTCATCGAGACCTGACCCAACGGATCACGGCGAAAGACTGCGTGTGTCCAACAAGTTGTTGCAAATAAAGAGCACGGTCACACGAAAAGTGCGGCATTCAACGATCGGTGGCGGAGGGTTCGAGGCGGAGTTGACTTACGTAGACGTGTTCGAGAAAGAGTTGCAGCCTCGGCCTCCAACGGGGATTTTTCGTCGTCTGAGGTTTGGGAGGTGGACTTTTGAGCGA
Source organism: Boletus semigastroideus (assembly GCA_038090295.1). Lineage (NCBI taxonomy): Eukaryota > Fungi > Basidiomycota > Agaricomycetes > Boletales > Boletaceae > Boletus > Boletus semigastroideus. The sequence goes on from JBBPMK010000159.1 coordinate 25,212, forward strand.
GGATTTTGATGTGGCCATACATCCCATCGGTAAACTCTTTGCGCCCGCGCTTAACGAAGAGTTTTACACCTTTGAGCTCAGCCTCGACTGCTTCCTCTTCTTCGCCTGTCAAATCTAAGCAGTCTTAGAACCTATTGCCTGCGGACATGGTAGAAAGTACGAACGAGTGAAAGATTTAGGGAGAGATTGTGTTTCACTGGGAACCGCCTTATCTTTGGAGAGGGGAGATTGAGTGATCGTGGAAGTGGTGGAATCGTTCGGTGACGGTGTGAGGGCATTCGTGGGGCCCGCTCGCCCGAACACGTCAGACCCGGTTTCGTTGTTATGCCGCCATGCGGGAGTCGTCCTGACTGTCTGATCCGAGGCTGCTCCCGAGGGGTTGGAGTAGGAAGCGAGCAGTGAACTGGAGCCAGAGTAGGCGGAAAAAGCATTGAGTTTGGATGGAAGGGTAGGCTTGGGGGGTGTCATCGGTAGCGACGGTGAAATGACAGGTTCATTGGGAGGGATCTGTGGGGGCTGCGGAGAGGGAGAACGCTCTTTCTGATCCGGCTGTGGTAGAGACTCATACGCTGGTGGGCTGGGCTGGAAAGGGGCTATCAGACATGGTTTCGATCCATGGATGAGTCTTACCTCTCGAGGAGGGTCGTGTACGGGCTCTTCCGGGTGATGGAGTCCGGCAGCCTGTTCATAAGAGGGTGGTGCCACAATGATTTCCCATTCCTGGATGAACTTTATCTCGATAAGCAAACGGACATGTGGACGGAGGGAATGCAAGGCGGTGTGCAGGGTACATACGTCGTTGTCGTCGTCCGGTTTGTCGATGGGCGGGGTCCTGTTTCTCTTCATCGGGCGGGATTGATGTTCTGTGTCGGGATCGTGGTCGTCCGAGTCATCAAGCTTTCGTTTGAGGGAGCGTTCTTCCGCGGCCTCGACATCGCTATCGGCCGCTGTAGGTTACTCGATTTGAGGGAGGTTGACTGTCGTGTGACTCACGGTTTGGAGGGGAGGGGAAGGACGGCGCGTCGTGCGCAAGCGTAACCGAGAGTCGCTGCGACGGTAGCGATACCGCAGAACGCAAGGTGGACGTCTGAGATGGGTAACATCGTGAACTGGGGGAGAAACAACAAAGGCTGGGTATTTAAGTACGATGATTATCGGCAGGTTGTGGGCAGGTTCTTATACTCGCATGACCCAAGGGCGGTGAAGGGCCTCGAGGCTTACACCCCACCCCCCACCAGAAGAGACACATGTTAACAAAACGGTAACCCCTACGAGGGGGGTCAATTCACTGCAATAAGCTTTGAACACGTCGACCTACACCAAACCAAACGAAACGGTCATGCCGACTGCATACCCGCTCCCCCAGAATCTGTCACCGGCAGTCGTGTCGAATACTGCATTTCTCATCCGTGTTATAGCACTCGGTCTCATATCAGCAGCTGCAGTCGCTTCTCGTCTTTTTGCCGTCGTCAATTTCGAGAGTATCATACACGAATTGTACGTCGTGAAGTGCCATTCCACTCGTCGTGCCTCACACCCTCGCTCCTCAGCGACCCGTGGTTCAACTAGTGCGTCGAATCTCGTCCAATACAGCCCCCACCCTGACCTGTCACAGCCGCGCTACGAGGGTCCTCGCCTCACAAGGCTTCTATGTCTGCCTTTTCGTCCGCCATCTCACGTCTCTCCTCATTCACTTTCACAGGCGTTCTGGAACTGGTTCGACCCAACAGCATGGTACCCCCTCGGTCGCGTCGTCGGCGGTACAATCTACCCCGGTATCATGGCCACCAGCGGTGTCATTTACAATATCCTTCACGCCCTGAACCTCCCCGTCGACATTCGTAACGTTTGCGTCCTCTTGGCACCAGGTTTCAGCGCCCTCACCGCATGGGCTACTTATATGTATGCCCCCCCTTCTCCCTCGTTCTCTCACCCATAACCACCCACAGGTTCACGAAAGAAATGAAGGACGCCAGCGCCGGTCTATTGGCTGCAGCCTTCATCGGCATCGTCCCCGGTTACATATCCCGCTCCGTCGCCGGGTCGTATGACAATGAGGCCATCGCCATCTTCCTCCTCATGTTCACATTCTTCACCTGGATCAAAGCACTCAAGCAGGGCAGCGCGTTCTTTGGCGCAGTCACCGCCGTTTTCTACTTTTACATGGTCGCCGCTTGGGGTTCGTACCCATCCATCGGATTCTTTTCATTGATTAACATCTTCTCTAGGTGGATACGTCTTCATCACCAACATGATTCCTCTCCACGCGCTCGTTCTCCTTCTCATGGGTCGTTACTCCAATCGCTTGTACGTCGCGTACTCCAGTTGGTACTCTATCGGCACACTTGCAAGCATGCAAGTCCCCTTTGTTGGTTTCCAACCCGTCAAAACAAGTGAACACATGGCTGCCTTGGGTATCCTTGCATCTTTCTTTTCCTCCTCGTCTCTTGTTTATTCTTCATCTCAGGCGTATTTGGACTGTTGCAAATCGTCGCCTTCGCACAGCTCGTCCGCTCTCACATCTCCTCCAAACAATTCCAGGAACTCTTGCTTACCAGCGTAGTCGCCACAGGACTTCTTGGTTTTTTTGCTATCATCGCACTCACTTACAAGGGCTGGATTGCACCATGGACTGGTCGTTTCTACTCCTTGTGGGACACCGGCTATGCCAAAAAGTACGTCCATTCCAACTGTAGTCTACCATCTCACATCCGAATCCTTGCAGGTACATCCCCATCATTGCCTCTGTTTCCGAACATCAACCCACTGCGTGGCCCTCGTTCTTTATGGATCTCCACTTTCTCATTTTCCTATTCCCGGCTGGTGTCGTTCTCTGCTTCCGTTCCCTCCGTGACGAACATATATTCGTGATCATCTACGCTGTCTTGGCCAGCTACTTTGCTGGTGTCATGGTTCGTCTCATGCTCACCCTGACTCCCGTCGTCTGTGTGTCGTCTGCGATCGCAGTATCCTCGCTTCTCGACACATACCTTGACCCCAGCGAGCCGGATACCGCACAACCAGACGAGCCATCAACCCAAGCTGGCACGAACAACTCTAACGCGGCGTCTCAAAGCACAACTACTGTTTCCAAAAAGACAAAGAAGAACAAGGAAAAGGAGCCGCCTGCAGCACCAGGAAGTTCCCTTGGCGAGCTTGTCTCTGAAGTTGCTGCTGCGGCTGCTGTTGACGAATCCAACTCCAAGTCCTCCAAAGGTATATTCGGACTCGACACCCGCTTTGCTGTCCTCGTCAACACGCTCGGAATGTTGCTCTTCTTCGTCGTGCATTGTACATGGGTCACGTCAAGTGCATACTCGTCTCCCTCCGTCGTTCTGGCCACGACTAAGGCCGACGGCAGCCAACATATCATTGACGATTTCAGGGAAGCGTATTACTGGTTGCGACAAAACACGCCCGAGGATGCTGTCGTGATGAGCTGGTGGGACTACGGATACCAGATCGCTGGCATGGCAGATCGCCCTACATTGGTCGACAACAACACCTGGAACAACAGTGAGTCCGAACAGTCACCCTGCCGGGGAGCGTATATCTGATCACTTTCTTTAGCTCACATCGCGACCGTCGGCAAAGCCATGTCTTCCCCCGAGGAAGTTGCCTATCCGATCCTCCGTAAACACGACGTGAGCTATGTGCTCGTCATCTTTGGTGGACTCATCGGCTACTCTGGAGACGATATCAACAAGTTCCTTTGGATGGTGCGTATCTCACAAGGTGTATGGCCAGACGAGATCCAAGAACCCAACTACTTCAACAACGGGGAATACCGCATCGACGACCGAGCTTCGCCGGCGATGAGAGAATCCCTGATGTACAAAATGTCGTACTACCGTTTCGCGGAGCTATTTGGCGGGCAAAAACCCATGGATCGGGTACGCGGGCAGCAAGTGCCCACGAACGGGCCCAAGTTGAACTACCTCGGTAAGCAGCATGGCATCCACGCGTCGTGTGCGTGTGTCTGATGTGATGTGATGTGCAGAGGAAGCGTTTACGTCTGAAAACTGGATCGTGCGTATCTACGCGGTCAAGGGCGAGGATATCCTCGGACGGGATCACAAAACTGCCCAGGGCTTTTCGGAGGGAAAGAAGCGTAGACGGTCGAAACCGATTTTGAGGCGGAAGGCGCTCGGGAGCGCTAGTGGGTGACCGCAATAAAAACGGACGGGCGACTGATAGGATAGATGGTCGATTCTCGTCTGCTCGGAAGTCCAACACTTAGATCCCAGGTATCAGTTTAATTTTACCTTGTATCTCTCTGTCCCCGAATACAAACTTGGTACAACTCACGTGGCCACGTCATCCGGAGTCTGGACACGACCACACACCACTTGACCTCGTGCCACCACCATGATACTACGCACACTCACCGCCCTTCTGCTCGTCCTCCCGGCGACGCTGGTCACCGCTGCAATCTTTCCGCCAGACAGCAAGGTCAAGATGCTAGATCCGAAAAGCTTCAAACGCGTCATGAAAAGCAACGTACGTGTACACGCTCGAACCTCGGTTTCACGTACACACACACACCATTACGCAGCGTACGAGCGTCGTCGCATTCGTCGCACCGTGGTGCGGGGTGAGTCCAAGTCCTCCGTCAAGTCGCGTTTCGTGCCGTGACCCCACCCCCCCGGGTTTGGACAGCACTGCCAGCAGATGGCCCCGGAATATAGCAAGGCTGCTGGAAATCTCAGTCCGCTGGTGCCTTTTTACGCCGTCGACTGTGATGCCGAGTCCAACAAGCCCCTCTGCGCGTCTCAGGTGAGCACCGTTCGACACGAAACGTAAGGGGGTATGGACCGCGGCTGACGCGCACGCAGCAAGTGCAAGGTTTCCCGACCGTCAAGGTATTCCCTCGCGGTTCTCAACTTCCAGGACAAAAGTACGAATCCGGCGAACGCACGTCCAACAACCTTATCAAGTGGGCCTCGCGTTCGGTTCCGAACAAGATCAAGGTGATGCCCAAGCAAGACGAGGTTTCCGAATGGCTCGACAAGGTGCGTGTGCCCTCGGCATTACATGTCGGCGGGTCTGACTGACGCGTCGCCACCCAGAACGTCGACTTGCCGCGCGTCATTCTGTTGAACAGGGACAAAAAGTTTCCGCTCTTGTGGCAGGTCCTCGGGAATAATTATTACAGGAAGATCGCGTTTGGACATCATAGCGACCCGGAGGGCGTGTTTGCAGCGTCGTTGGGGTTCACTGTGCGGGAAGAGGGCAAGTTTTCGAAGGTGATTGTGTACCCGCCTGGGTCGAGCGTGCCGATTCTATACCAAGGTAAGCATGGGCCGTTTGTGTCGTTGGGTTGGTGCTCAATCTGCCTGGTATAGGAGGGAGCAAATACGAGCCGCTGTCCAAGTACCTTAGGTCGATAGTGGACGGGACGGCGGACTTTATGAAGGCGTCGACGGAACCCCCGTCTAAAGATGAGCTATGATGTGATATATTATCTGCAGTCGATGCGTTGATGTTGTCAATCGACAAGTAACATTTGGACATTTATTATTCAAAGCGAAGAAAGACAAAATATGGAATTGGAATCAAACCCTCTGGCGCGGATCACTGCGTTCCTCTTTGTGAACGTGCTAACGTGCCTTGGTTTTTCTTCTTCTAGCGTTCGGTCAGTTGGTGAGTTCATCTCTCATTCGCTGGCGGTGCTCTAGTAACGCCCTTTGTTTCGCCTCTTCTGCATTCCTCTTGATGCCTTTTTCAACCTCTCCGTCCCAATCAGTGCCAAAGCAAATCACGCCGTATTCGCTAATGCCGACGGTGAAAAGTCCAATGACTTGCCCTGTAGAGCACGGATGAAGAACCCTCCGCGATGGATGACGTCAAGCATACCTATCCAGAGACCTTGCAAACCAAGACGTTGTCTGAACGCGAGTGTGACCCCGATCGGGAGAGCCAATACATAGTAGGCGATGATGTTGAAAAAAGCACCGAGGTGCTGACGACCTGGTCGCCGACACATCGGATCCAGAGATGCAGACCGCGGCGACATGGCTTACCTTGACCACGGAGAACGCCACCACATGCATTTGCGAGTCCGTCCGCGATCTATGCACGCTCAGAGTGTTGGGCAAGTATCGAACCCGAGCCAAACACACACCTGAAAGGATGCCACGAGCGGCATGACTTTGCTGACGATGCGCACGACGTCTTGGTCGTCGCTGTACAGGTAGCCGAATTGCTAGAAAAATTGTTTCAGCGCGGATGAGAGTTTTGGGGAGGGCAATCGACGTGCGTCTTTTGTGGCTAGGAGGACGACCATGATCGTAAAGCCGACGAGCACGCTGACGAGTGCGCTTGCGTGAGCTGCCGTGCGGGCACCGGTGGCAGTTCTCGCCCCGATGAGGTTGCCTATGCGATTGGAAGCCACGACCCCTGGTTCAGGATGCTTTCATTGACGCGTTCATCTGTAGTCTCGATAAAGACCTACCGAAGCCGAATGGGATGGTAGCGATGACTGGGGGAGGTCAGTCTCCGTTCAGTGTACGAATGATATGACACTGACTCTGATCTGTGGTCATGATGACGGACTGGCCTGCGAGAGCGAGCTCGCCCAGCCGTCCAGCCGCGAGCGCGACGATCTCAAACGCTGCCCTATCTCAGAGTCAGAGGTCGTCGGTGATCGGTGACCAGCGCGAGGGCCATCCACGTACCATTCCGTACCGATCATCAAGATGCCCGGGAGCGCCAAGCCCAGGAATGCGCGACAGCTCTTGGGGTTGAGGACCGTGCTGGGCTGCAGGCCGCCCCAGGTGCCGTTGGCGTTGTGGGTAGGCGAGAGCCACGTGACGAGGATCAAGAGGAAGAAGGCGAGCCAGTAGGTGATGGCGAGCGCGACGGGGCAGCCGAGCATGCCGAGAGGGGTGTAGTGGACCAAGACGACGTTCAAGGCGAGGTTGATGGGCCAGACGACGATCAGGACCAAGGTCGCGGCGCGCATGATGCCTGTGCAAAAAGAAAAAGAAAGAGCGCGTTGGAGGAAAGGGCGGCGCGCGGACGGGGGGACTCACCCTGGCATTGGAGGTATCTCTTGAGGGACTCAAAGGCGATGAATCCCGGGGCTGCGAAGACGAGGAGACGCATGATGGCTTGGACGTCTTTGCAGAGCCGGGCGGGTTCTCCGATGGCCAAGAGCACCGGCTCGATGAACCACCACAGGACACTGACGGGCGCGAAGACGGCGTACAGGAGCACGACGCAGCGCTGGAGATGGATGGAGAGGTCGGTCGGTCGGGCGCTGCCGGTGAAGGCCTGGGATCCGAGCGTGTCGAGCGCAGACCCGCCGCCGAGCGCGATGCACCATCCTGTGGTGGACAAAACAAACTATCACGTGGGACCTGGAGTGCTCGACGGGGATCGGTGGAGGAGGTACTCGCCAGTGACGAACGCCAGCATCATCGAGAATGCGACGGCGGAGAGGTGTTCGGGACCGAGGCGGCCGGCGACGACGATGGCGGTGGTTTGCACCGAGTTTTGGAGGATGTAGGAGAGGATGACTGGTTGGGAGCGTGGGTGGGTTTGGCGGGGGGAGGTGGCCCGGAGAAGCGGGATCGAACGTACCGGGGATGGAGTCGACGAGCAGCGAGATCAACAGTTTCGGGCCGAAGCGCGGGGTCTCACCTTCCTCTTCGGGTACTGTCGGGATTGGCGAAGAACCATGATGCCGACTGGTCCCTTGTCGAACAAAGCGCCGCGTGTCGTGGAGAAGTGGCAAGGTCTCGTCCGGGTTCATCTGGAGGGACTGAAGAGAGAGTGGTACTTTCAAACACTTTCAACCGGCTGTGCTTATAACGTGACACCCAGGGGCGAACAAACTCCCGAGGGAGTAAGCGAACAAGATCTTGGGTCGAAACGATTTGGTAATGGTATGTCCATTTCTGCCGTTGCTGAAAACGAGGCTTGCATCGTGCCGATGCTTGCAACCCGTTTGACCTTTCTGCCAGTCACCTTGCAGCGCGTGACCCATGGGTTACTGCTGAGAAATCCTGCCTCTGTGGGTTATCTGCTCGGCAGGGCGCCATTTTTCAATTTCCTTGCCTCGAGGTTGAAAAAATTGCATTCCAGGCGACTTCTCTTATCTCTTGGGGGTTCATGTCCTCGGATTATCTAGAGGCATGAGGCAGGGAGATAACATCGATTTCCCAAGAGCAACACTTTTTAGCAGACCTCTGCTTCACATTTTACTGCCAAATTCCACCTCCACCCACTTGACGTCTCCAGATCTGCATCTCTGACAGTTTGTTCATGATGCAAACCAAGCTGTCGCTCCTCGTCACCGCTGTGCTTGCTTGTGGCATCATCGCCCACGAGCATGATGATCAAATCCCTCTTGGGTACTTCAAGTATCCGTATCAAGCGGTTTACCCCGGCGACAATGAAGGTGAAGCCATCGTCTTCCCTATCGCGCATTTTCTCTCTGAGCTGAACGACCCAGTCACCGCCGACTCCATCTTTTCTGGTATCACCACGTTTGCAAGGTTACCGTGGGTACAATGTCTCGGTAAAGACAGAGAGACCGCGTTTGATATTGCCTTCATCGGCGCCCCGTTTGTAAGCAATCTATTCTGTGCATGCGCATTCGATTTGTCGATGCGAACGTTGGTAGGACACGGGCACGTCGTATCGCCCGGGCGCTCGCTTTGGTCCCGCCGGGATTCGTGCGGGATCGCGTCGTTTGACACTCTACGGAGGCTACAACGTCCCACTCGACGTCAACCCTTTTCTGTCTGGCCTCAAGATCGTCGACTGCGGCGACATCCCCGTCACGCCCTATGACAACAAATACGCGATCCAACAGATCGAGGATGGTCACAAGGAGCTCCTCCACCGACCTGCGTTCTCGCTACTCGGTAATGACACGCTGACGGGCAAACCGCTCGTGCCGATTTCTGCAGATGGGAAACATCATCCGAGAATTGTCACGCTGGGCGGCGATCATACGATCGTCCTGCCTCTTCTCAGGTCACCGTCGATGTGTTCTCTTTGGGGTGGTCGTCGCATTGACAAGTGTCTACAGGTCCATTCACTCTGCTTACGGTGCGATCTCTGTCATCCACTTTGACTCGCACCTGGACACGTGGAAACCGTCCGTCTTTGGGGGAGCTCCATCTGCTCAGGCCGCCATCAACCACGGTACTTACTTTTACTGGGCCAGCCAAGAAGGCCTGATCAAGAACGGCAGCTCCATTGCAAGTATCTCGTTTCGTTTTTCTTCTTCTTCTTGTCACTGTCGAATGCTTTGATCCTAGTTTATCCGTTGATTTAGCACGGCGCGATTCGGACGACCTTGTCGGGTCCGGCCGATTATGCAAACGACGATGCCTCTGGGTTCCAAAGGATAGAGGCCCGCGAGATCGATAGAATTGGTGCGTTCCGGGTCGCTTGTGACGGCTACGTCGTTCCTGACGATGTCTACGGCCGCTGTGCCACAGGTACTGATGGGATCATTCAGAAGATTCGGGAGACCGTCGGTGACCGCCCTGTATACCTCTCGATCGACGTATGTCATCTCGTTTATTTCCGCTTCACGACTTGATTGTAGTAACCATGCTTCCGACGTTGATAGATCGACTCGATCGATCCTGCGTTCGCGCCTGCGACTGGCACGCCCGAGACTGGGGGTACGTCTACTTTTCCTTGTGTGCCGATCGTCGGTGCGCTCACTGACGCCAACTGATTCTGTAGGTTGGTCGACGCGCGAGCTGCGCACGATCTTGCGCGGTCTAGACGGTCTCTTCATCGTCTCTGCTGACATTGTCGAAGTCGCCCCTGCGTACGACACCAATGCCGAATTGACTACCATGGCCGCTGCCGACGTGAGTCCCCCCCCCTGACGTATCTTCTATGGCGAAACTGATTTGTGCTGGGATTGACAAGGTCTTGTACGAGGTGATCAGTGTCATGGCGAAGACGCCGCTCGGTAAAGTTGCGGAATAATCACCGTTTTTCTCGCTTAAAATGAGATCTTTTTCGAGCGTTGCCTTGTATTAGCCTGTATTTTGTTCTATGCACCATCCTCTCATGTGCTATTGATCCGGTAGTTCTTTGTATTTAGGTTGATCTTGTCTCTCCGACGAGCTGTGTACGTAGAAAAATCTGATTGACAAGTCGTTTTTGCCTCTGTCCGTCTCCTAAATACTGTAGAATTTTGATCCGCAACCTTGGTCTCCTTGCTCCGATACTCCTGCTCGTTACTACCGTCAACTCTGCCCGTGCATAATGTCATTCAACTGAGCCGTGTCTGCGTGGATCCTATATCCGTTGGGAGCGAGTTGCTGCTTTCTGACCTGCTAAACTCGCCTTGGTTCAGAATGTTCGCTTTGCGAGCCTGTTCTATGTACTTGTCAAGATTCTCGTTTCTCGGATTACTTGTCACAAAATTACGCAACAACTCCCATCAAATTATGAGATCTCCCACCCCCTCCCACCCACCAATGCACTACTAGCACATCGTCAATCGTCGCCACGACCCAAGCAAAATGCGCAGCCGCGTTCTGGTGGCACCTTGAGGGAAAGCAAAGGCGACGAGAGTGATGAGGGCGGTGGCGACGACGACGACGCGATAACCGCGATGCCGTTGTCGTTAGGCGAGATGAGACGAGCGGGCGTGGTGAGGCGAAGGCGACGAGGAAAGGACTGAGGCACGACACGACGACGACGCTACTTGTGATGACAACCAGGGCGGGCAACGATGACATACGACTTACAACGACGCATATCGCCCTCGCCCACCTTGCAAAACGACGACGACGCGCCCACTCCCTCGTCTTCGCCCACATCGCGATGATGACGTTTGCACTCTCCCGTTTTTTCCTCTCCTCTCTCTCTCTCATCGTCACCCAACTTGCGACGTCGCGAAGATGATGTCCGCGTCTTTCTTGCTTCCTCTCGTTCATCCTCACCCACCTTTTGACAACGACAACGCGACAACGACGACGCGACGCGCCATCCCTCCCGCTCCCCCTACAAACGCGAATACAAACGCTGACAATGCGTTTGCGCTCGTGTCTGTATGCGAGCGGTCACGGTTGTTCTCCCCACCTTGGTGCTTGCCCTTGTCAGCCTCACTCTCCCCGGCTTGCGAACGTGTGTTGTATGCGTACCGATTCGCCGCGTGCTCTCGTTCGCCGTCGCTCTCAAACATTCCACTGGTCTTTGTCTGACGTACAATGAAATCAATCCACTTTGTTATATTTTGAGTCAATTTTGCAAGCTTTTGCCCTGTTGACGGTTTCTGCCGATGTGTTCGGCCATACGTCTAGTCGAAAACGATTTGGTAATGGTATGTCCATTTTTGCTGCTGAAAACGAGGCTTACATCGTGCCGATGCTTGTAACCCGTTCGGCCTTTCTGCCAGCAACCTTGCGACCGCGTGACCCACGGGCTGCTGCTGAGAAATCCTGTCTCCGTGGGTTATCTGCTCAGCAGGGCACCATCTTTTCAATTTCCTCGCCTCGAGGTTGAAAACATTGCATTCCAAGCGACTTCTCTTATCTCTTGGAGGTGCATGTCCTCGGGTTATCTACAGGCATGAGGCAAGGAGATAACATCGATTTCCCAAGAGCAACACTTTTTAGCAAACCTCTGCTTGATGTCTCCGGATCTGCATTTCTGACAGTTTGTTCATGATGCAAACCAAGCTGTCGCTCCTCGTCACCGCTGTGCTTGCTTGTGGTACCATCGCCCACGAGCGTGATGATCAAATCCCTCTTGGGTACTTCAAGTATCCGTATCAAGCGGTTTACTCCGGCGACAACGAAGGTGAAACCATCGTCTTCCGTGCATTTTCTCTCTGAGCTGAACGACACTAGTCACCGCCGACTCCATCTTTTCTGGTATCACCACGTTTGCAAAGTTACCGTGGGTACAATGTCTCGGTAAAGACAGAGAGACCGCGTTTGATATTGCCTTCATCGGCGCCCCGTTTGTAAGCAATCTATTCTGTACATGCGGATTTATCGATCCGAACCTTGATAGGACACGGGCACGTCGTATCGCCCGGGCGCTCGCTTTGGTCCCGCCGGGATTCGTGCAGGGTCGCGCCGCTTGACACTGGTTGGAGGCTACAACGTCCCACTTGACGTCAACCCATTTCTGTCTGGCCTCAAGATCGTCGACTGCGGCGACATCCCCGTCACGCCCTATGACAACAAATACGCGATTCAACAGATCGAGGATGGTCACAAGGAGCTCCTCCACCGACCTGCGTTCTCGCCACTCGGTAATGACACGCTGACGGGCAAACCGCTCGTGCCGATTTCTGCCGATGAGAAACATCATCCGAGAATTGTCACGCTGGGTGGCGATCATACGATCGTCCTGCCTCTTCTCAGGTCACCGTCGATGTGTTTCCTTTGGGGTGGTCATCGCATTGACAAGTGTCTACAGGTCCATTCACTCTGCTTACGGTGCGATCTCTGTCATCCACTTTGACTCGCACCTGGACACGTGGAAACCGTCCGTGTTTGGGGGTGCTCCGTCCGCTCAGGCCGCCATCAACCACGGTACTTACTTTTACTGGGCCAGCCAAGAAGGCCTGATCAAGAACGGCAGCTCGATTGCAAGTATCTCATTTCGTTTTTCTTCTTCTTCGAGTCGCTGTCGAATGCTTTGATCCTAGTTTATCCGTTGATTTAGCACGGCGCGATTCGAACGACCTTGTCGGGTCCGGCCGATTATGCAAACGACGATGCCTCTGGGTTCCAAAGGATAGAGGCCCGCGAGATCGATAGCATCGGTGCGTTCCAGATCGCTTGTGACGGCTACGTCGTTCCTGACGATGTCTACGGCCGCTGTGCCACAGGCACTGATGGGATCATTCAGAGGATTCGGGAAACCGTCGGTGACCACCCTGTATACCTCTCGATCGACGTATGTCATCTCGTTTATCTCCGCTTCACGACTTGATTGTAGTAACCATGCCTCCGACGTTGATAGATCGACTCGATCGATCCTGCGTTCGCGCCTGCGACTGGCACGCCCGAGACTGGGGGTACGTCTACTTTTCCTTGTATGCCGATCGTCGGTGCGCTCACTGACGCCAACTGATTCTGTAGGTTGGTCGACGCGTGAGCTGCGCACGATCTTGCGCGGTCTAGACGGTCTCTTCATCGTCTCTGCTGACATTGTCGAAGTCGCCCCTGCGTACGACACCAATGCCGAATTGACTACCATGGCCGCTGCCGACGTGAGTCCCCCCCTAACGCATTTTCTCTGGCGAAACTGATTTGGGCGGGGATTGACAAGGTCTTGTACGAGGTGATCAGCGTCATGGCGAAGACGCCGCTCGGTAAAGTTGCGGAATGATCCCCGTGTTGTGATGGTTTTTGTTTTCTTGGAACGAGATCTTTTTCGAGTTTTGCGTTGTTCATGATTTAGCTTCTTTCTTTGTGCAATCCTCCATGTGCTATTGTTCCGAGCGATCCAGTAGTTCTTTTGTACCAAAGTTGACTCGTCTCCTTGAGGAGCTATGTATATACATACTTTGAAAAATCTGATTGACGGTCGTCGTTTTTGCCTATCGGGGACCTCAAGTGACATAAATAGAACGAAATGGTATCATATTACTTGTGTATCTAAATATTATTTACTAAATCCACTAATTCATGCTTCTTCCAAGTTGGTTCATCCAACTCGTGACGACGACGAGGCGTAGAGAACATGACATCGCAGCTGCGGGAGAAGCTCCGCACGTGCCTAATAAACAGTGGCGATATGCCACCCAGCCCACTCGCGCCGCGCACACCGCCTCACTCTTGGGACGAACTCGAACGACAGTCGAACCACCGGTACGCCCGCCCCCCAGCTCCTCCCAACCATCTCGGACCGCCGGCGCAGCATGTGCTCGCTCGCGATGTCCCCAGAGACGTTCAACGTCTGCAGGCACGGCATACGGTCCACCACGACGTCCAGCGGGCTCTCCTCCGACTCTGGATGCGTCGGGTACCCAGTGTACCGGACGGTCAACGAGATCACCGTGTGTGAAATCGACTCGAGGAAGGTGCGGAGGCCGTCTGCGGTGATACTCCAAAGATGATCCAGCGTGACGTGGGTGAGCGTCTTGGCGGACGACGCGGTGAGATACAGGAGGTCCTTGTCGGACAAGTCAGAGTTGCGGATACAAAGCTCCGTCAGCGCACATGCGGGCGGTCGCATGGAGAATCGCCATATCCCAACGTTTCCTGGCTTGAGATCTTCGACCGTAAGGGAGGTCATTGCCGTCCAACGGGACATGCAGTGTGCAAGTTGAACGGTATTGATACTGTGTGGCGAATGGGTGAGAGATTGGTGTCCATAGAAGGCGCGGGTAATGGATAACGTGTGCAAGTGTGGAAGTTCGGGAAGAGCTAAAAAGCGTGCATTCGCTAGCCAAGAGGACGGATACCCAAGCGAGAGGTGCAAGCGCTGCAGGTTCTTGGTGGAACGGAGAATAGCGATGAGCGCTTGGATAAACTCCGGCGGGGGAGGAGCATGGTGCTGGCACTTTGGCGTGCCTTTGTGTTGGTTGATGTCGAGGTGTTGCACACCAAGTCCAAGAGCTGGAATGTTGCTCAGCGCCTTCGCAAACCCCCAGGGGTCCAATGACTGATCCGGCTCCAAGAATCGGCTTCTCTTCCACTCCATATCCTCTAAACGAGCAAACAGCACCTTCAGTGCGCACTGCGACCATTGCCGGCACACCTGCGCAAGCGACAGGAGATCGTGTTGCCATTCGCATTCGCATGATTCGACATTTTCAAATATCTTCAGAAGAAGTTCTGTCGGAAGAAAGATACTGGTTGTCCTTCGTCGGGGGCCACCCACAGGAGGCAGTCGCACAGCGCGAGTCACCGCCACGGACACAGATAGTGTGTCTGGAGTCAAGAGGTGCTTGCTCTCCAAAAGAACACAGATGGACTTGCGATTCAGATGGCGCAATTCGTCCACTGACGCTACAGGGATGTGATCGTATTGAAAGGTACCATCGGGGTGAGGGAAGATTTTGAATACGATGGTGAGTTGTGGAAGAGTGATATCATTCGGAGACGAGTGAGGGGCGCGGTTCTTGGAGGTATGGGTAACGGGGTCAAGCTGTCGAATGACCTGTGTACGAGTTGTATGCCAGCATTACTAAACCGTCATCTGAGACAAGACAGACAAGACATACCCATGTGTGTCGTGCATCTACCCACGAAGCGTCACAACACAGCACGATCTTTACGGAGGAAAATTGACGTTGCAATCCGCGATTGGCATTAAACTTGACGATGAGAGTTGTTATAGTGCCAGCGTGATTGATGTGGCAATGGTATCCCCGCTGTGCAAGCGTATTTAATTGACACTCTTTTGGTGACATGACTATGGTGAACAATGGACTGCTTCAGATCAGCACTTAAAAAAAGTGAGGTCAATCTTGCACGAAAATGACGAAGGGCAAAAATATGTACTTGCGTCAGCCGCCTTGGTTGCCACGCTGCATGACAGGACTGTCATGACAAGCACACTGGTGGATGAAACACACAAGAACGTCAATACGTAGACTTCGGATAAGGGAGCGGTGCCAACTGTCCCCGTTAATAATATATGGCAGGTGGAGTCCGATGTAGCAGGGGGCTGTGGCGAGCCGAGAAGCTGGTGTCGTCCAGGGTTAATTGCAAAACCTGTGAAACCACACTCGTTGAATGCAAAAAGCATGGTAAGCACACTTACCGAACCTCGTTCCGCCAGCCGGAGCGTGGACTCAGCACGGGTCGGCGCTTCATGAAGGAGTGGGCTTCTGTCTGAAGGTTGACAAGTACACCTCTATGACTGTTCTGGTAATGGTGACACGGAGGAAGTTAACAGCTAGCTATATCTTTAGAATCACATGCATGATGAAGTTCCGGATTTTCAAGTTGAACTGGGTAGAGTCGCTAGAACTGAAACGCTGAGGCAAGACTGCCAGGCCAACCCTGAAGGCCTGACAGCCGGACTGGTCATTATGCCGACATACGTACACGATCGCAGTAGCTATAAAACATGCCAGAGAATCGCCAGCGGCGTCCTTTGACAGTTTGATGAAATCAACTTGAATTTTCAATCTCAGTTGACGACTGTCTCCAACTGTCACTGAAGCTTTTGGAGCGGTGCTAAGACTAGTATAGGGTTATCCGGATCATCGTTGCGAACTTTTCAGCGAAACACCGTTCACTACTGTAATGCCGTCCTCTATGCCTTTGCATGGAAGTGGATGTCTTGATCATCGCGGGGACTAAATTTAAGTTCAAACGATTTCTTGGTGAGTCACTCAAGGTCGAGTATGGTCCACCGAGGTGTTACACTTATAGTGTACACTCCAACCGTTGAGCTACGGGAAACCAGGTCCACATGATCGTCCATGCGTCTGATCAAATGCGATGTATCAAGTAGGATCGATAAATAAAGGGTGAGTGCGCAACGTTCAAAAGTGAATAACCCTCGTAATTGTTCATCCGGATGAACACGTTGTGCCGATTCGAGTGGCTCTTTCGACGGCACTTATAGACCTTGGACGTGGAGGAGGCTACTGGATCAAGCAAATATTGGTGCCCAGATTGTCTAGGTCAACCCAGCTTGCGCTGAAGCCTTGCTTGATCACAACGCCAGCTGCCACCGAGGTCAGCTCACGCAGAGCAAACATAGTACCCCCCACTACCATGGACCAGCATGGACCCATCTTGGGATGAAACAGGGCGAAATCCGATTACAAACACTTTCGACAGGAAGTTCGTGCCGAAGTAACTCGTTTAGGACGTCCACAGAATTATTCAACGTTCCTGTTCAGCATAGCATTCCACACAAGTGTTGGAACCCGGACTAGACAGAGGGTAAATACTCCAGTCGAGTGGTACGAGACTCGGACTGTACCTAGACAGAGGGTCAATACTGTACTAGGTAAGTAAGGAATGAATGTAGAAGTGGGATAATAGCTTACCTCCAGTCGAGTGGTACGAGACTGGAGGAAAGGTGAACGAGTATACGCGATGTCCGTAAAAGGAAATGTAGGAAAAGTGGTAGTAAATAATTATCTACAGTAACGTAGGTCTGGATCTCCAACAACAAGAGCCTTTTAGGGTGGCAACGTGGCGTCTGCGTCCTGAACGGCCTGTCAATGAACTCACGTTTTGAGAAATGATATCGGAGAGGTCACGAGCCAGCTCTCTTCGGTATCGCCCCTGCACGTCCCCCCTGAGTGTCACCAGACGAGGCGATGAGATGCGCGTGGGCGAGCCACGGATACTGACAAACTTGAAGCTGTACACAGTCAGGTCGCTAACAGCGCCTATGGAGCCGAGTTCCGGTGTTTTCACAGCGAATATATGGGATCTCGGCAACTCGACTTTCTATAGGATTTCATTCACCGCATCGACTGGCCGATCACCGACGCGTTGGCACTTGTTCACACAGGTTGCTTTCTACAGGACATTTCCGAGTGGCTAGATCCGATGTGAGTCTCCCGCTGCTGCGTTTCTTCCCTTCAGGACCAGAGGATATACCAGTACAATCAACGCAATGTCTCTTGATAATGTCACTGATACATGTGTCCTTCTTTACGCTTCTCGTCAAATGAAGTGATTTTCTACTCGTTCCTCGATGTGGTGGGACTGGTGATGGTCTGTCACTTTGTTGCGTGTTCCCCAAATCTGTGTTGCTTGTCGACCTGGGCCCATGCTCGACACACCCACTAGCAGGAAACATTGATCAGTTCCCATCCAGCCCACTCTCGAGTCGCATACGGACTAATCCTCGGGACCAACTTGAACTGCAGCCGAACCACTGGTGCATCCAACCCGCGGCTTCGTGCAAACATCTCTGACCGTCGACGTAACATGTATTCGGTCGCGATATCGCCACAAATATTCAAGGCATGCAAGCACGGCATCTTGTCCACCATTATGTCCAGCGACGTAACCTCTTTCCGAAATGTTGCTATCATGATGCTCCACACGTTTTGAGAAATCGCTTCGAGAAAGTCGTACAGTCCATCGTCGGTGACGCCATAAAGATGATGCAGTGTTACATGCGTGAGCGTCTTGGCGGGCGAAGCGGTAAGGTACAAGAGATCCGTGTCCGGCAAGTCTGACTCGCGAACACAAAGCTGTGTCAGCGTACACTTGGGTGGTCGCATTGAAAAACGTCATATTCCGATGTTTCCCGGTTTGAGGTCTTCCACCGTAAGAGAGGTCAATGCTGGCCAATGGGACATGCAATATACAAGCTGCACCCTATTGAAACTGTGTGGCGAGTAGGTGGTCAATTGGTCCACGCAAGAGGGACTTGTAATAGATAATGTCTGCAGGTGAGGAAGTTCAGGGAGGGCTAGAAAAGGTGCATCTGCTAGCCACGAGGATGGGTATACCACTGAAAGATGTAAATGCTGCAAGTTCGTCGTGGCACCGAGAATCGCTATAAGTGCTGGGAAGAGGTCAAGCGATTTCTTGTGTGGGGAATGGTACTGGCACTTTGGCATGGCTTTGTGCTGGTTAATGTCGAGGTATTGCACACCAAGTCCAAGAGCTGGAATTTTGCTCAGCGCCTTCGCAGACCCCCGGTCCAATGATTGATCCGACTCCAAGAATCGGCTTCTCTTCCACTTCATATCCTCTAAACGAGCAAACAGCACCTTCAGTGCGCACTGCGACAATTGCCGGCACACCTGCGCAAGCGACAGGAGATCGTGTTGCCATTCGCATTCGCATGATTCGACATTTTCAAATATCTTCAGAAGAAGTTCTGTCGGAAGAAAGATACTGGTTGTCCTTCGTCGGGGGCCACCCACGGGAGGCAGTCGCACAGTGCGAGTCACTGTCACGGACACAGATAGTGTGTCTGGAGTCAAGAGGTACTTGCCTTCCGAAAGAACACAGACAACCTTGCAATTCAGGTGGCGCAATTCGTCCACTGGCATTACAGGGATGTGATGGTATCGAAAGGTGCCATCGAGGCGAGGGAAGACTCTGAATACGATGGTGAGTTGTGGAAGAGTGATATCATTCGGAGACGAGTGATTGGCGGGGTTCTTGGAGATGTGGGAAGCTGTCGAATGGCCTGCGTACGAGTTGTATGCCAGCATTACTAAACTGTCATCTGAGACAAGACAGACAAGACATACCCATGTGTCGTGAATCTACCCACGAAGTGTCACAACACAGCGCGATCTTTACGGAGGAAAATTGACGTTGCAATCCGAACTCGACAACGAAAGCTATTACATTGCCAACGTGACCAACGTGAAGATGGTAACCTCGGTGTTGGAGACGCTCCACAATGGACGACACTATGGTGAACCAGACTCTCGTGAGTGATAGTACTTGTAAAAGTTGTTAAATCCAACATCCGTCCTTTGGATCAGACCCGTCGATTGACTGCGCGACGGGAGTGCTGACGACATTCGAATAGAACCACAATGGTACAGAGCCGCACAAGGGCAGGTTTTGCGCCACGGCATGTATTAATTGCGGTAAGCGGAGAATCAGATCCATTTCCAGAAATATAGAGCTATATAAGCCTACCAAATGTGATACAAAAGGTCAATTGTATACTTAGCTAGGGATATGTACTTACCATGTTGTCTAAACAGGGGAGTTGGTCGAGTTATGGATGCCAACCTACAACAGATCCTGCGACACGACAACTTTCCCGTCAGAATTTAGGGAAGATTTTCTGTAAATTTGAGTTAATATCACTCAGTCCAAATTTAGAAGAAGCCATATGGTGCACGACACCAGTCCTGCAGTAAATCAAGAAATCTGTGACTCGACTAGCACTGTACCTGTTTTTCTTGGCTGCTTTTGGTAAATTTTGACATCCGTCCCGGTATTTTTGTTGTGACGGTCGTCAGTTCTTACACCTTACGGGGCCTGCTGAGACATGTAAGTACTTGCATTCAACTCTTGTCACATAGTAGCAATATCACCCAAGGCGCCTCAACTCCGGCCATACTCAGACCTGCGGATGGTTGAAAGTTGCAAGTGCCCATTCACAGTCAGGACCTCGCCGTATGGCAATCACATCGTGAGGTCCAAACCCAGCTACGAGTAGTCTCTCTGCTCCCAGGACGACAGATTCCCGCGGCATCCGAGTTGGCTGTCGAAGTTTGGAGTCTAGAAACTGGGCTTCTCTGCCACGTTTATCCTCACCAGAAACAACCAGATCTAGGGCTCATCTTTTTGCTACGATCGCTGTCCACGGCTGTCGGAATTCGAAACATGTCAGCACGGACGTGGCGCGTTTTAAGGGTGTCGGGCTTTCTAGAGAATGGGTACAATACTGAATTAGGGCCACAGAGGTCAAGGTGAAATTGATTGTACATGGTACTTTTTGCTACCATTCTAGGCACCGGTATGAGTGATCACTGGATGTGCTGACGGAGCAGAGCCTGAAACCGAGAGAGTCAGTGAAGCGGTCCATACGCTTTACATCCTTATCATGCCCACGAGCACGCCAGATCTCGACTAGAGCGACCACATATGCGCCAACATCGACAGCTGTCGATGCGTTTGGAAGAAGTGGCAGTGTCGCTCAAGGGTCCCAGCGCGCCATGTCACTCAGTGACTTGCCTGCCTGCATATACAAAAGATCCGAGAAGCAGTGATCTTTTCTGTTGCGGACCTTCCTGGTAGTAACGATGAAGATCGCCGCTGGACGATGTCGCTTGCCTAGGTGGGAGACTTACATTTGGACGACTACGAACTGATGCGCTAACAACCCCTATACTATCTCAGTTCCTCAAGGTTACATCGGAGATATTGAACCTGCTAGTGTGTGCCGGTGGATTTCGTTTTTTGGAGCTTGATAAGGCTTGTCATCGTCCAAGACTCGAACGCCCTTCCCCACCCACTATATCATCCAGGATGCCGCTGGGAAGTCATGTAGATGTCTTGATCATCGGCGCAGGCCCCGCTGGATTGATGTGTGCAAATGCACTTGCACTTGCAGGCACCAAAGTCAGGATCATTGACAAACGGTACATCATCTTTCCCAGTCGTCATCCTCCCAAGTGGTCGAGTGCTAATTGGCCTCAGTCCCACAAAGGTTACAGTCGGTCAAGCTGATGGCATTCAGCCAAGGTCGATCGAAGTGTTACAGGTAAATCACACCCCTTCTATCATCACGGTCCCAACTTTTGGAATAGAACTACGGACTCGCGGAGCGCATTATCCGTGAGGGGAACCAAATTCATATGTCTGTACGTGAACGTTTATCTCTCCGTGTGTTTGAGGTTCCTGAGCATGCATCGTGCTTCAAGGCTTTCTACGTCCCTAGCAGTTCCGGTGGGATCGAGGTGTGAATTGCGTTCTGTTTTGCAGTGTTCCCGATTTTAAGGATGAAACCTCTAGTATACAGGACGCAGTTCGAATATTATCCCGCTCACCAGTACGCGTTATCCGTTCGGGGTGCGAGCGTTATTTTTGATTTTCTCCTCGGTATTGATTCACAACGGGACGCCTAGCTCACACTTCACCAGGGTGCAATAGAAACTATTTTCCTTGATGCTTTGATGGATCGCGGTGTGGAAGTCGAGCGCCCATGCCAACCTGTGGATATTCAGATCTCAAAGGACGTCAATGAACTGTCAAATTCTTCGTCCTACCCAGTCAAGGTAGGCGCAACGTATCGTATTCTTTCGTGGTTTGATACAAAGATCAATGCAGGTCATACTGGCACACTCATATGCGATGGACGATGAAAAAAAAGAAATTGTATGTGCAAAATATGTAGTTGGAACTGATGGCAAGTCCAACACGATATCTTCATGAGTCTGACAACGGTATATAATCTATAGGAGCACATTCGTGGGTGCGAACGGCCCTAGGAATTGAGATGGAAGGCGATCAAACAGGTAATCCGGTGTCCAGGAGTACTGGCACACTATTTCCCGCTGCCCGGCTAATCACGCCGACCAGACTATGCCTGGGGTGTCGTTGACACGGTTCCAGAAACAAACTTTCCAGATATTCGTAATTGCAGTCATATCCGTTCCGAGAACGGGTCCTGCATGATTGTTCCGCGCGAGGGCGACACAGTTCGTTTCTACACCCAGCTTTCGGACGTGGATATCATGGATCCAACGACCAGAAGAGTTGACAGAAGTAAAATAACTCCGCAGAAGATAGTCTCCGTAAGGATTTCCGAGAAGCAACGTACTTGTCATCTCACTGACGGGTATGGAAGGTCACACAACAGATCCTCCACCCGTTCGAGTTGGCCTACCCGAAAGAGATAAAGTGGTGGACAGTTTATATCAGTACGTCTTTCCAAATTCCTTGGCAGCTACAATCGTACTAACCTAGGAGCCGGTAGTCGGGCAACGTGTAGCATCTAGTTACTCCGTCAAAAATCGAGTTTTCATTGCTGGCGATGCGTGTCATACCCATTCCCCCAAAGCTGGTGAGAGGTTTTTTCCTGTTTGAGTGTTTAACTTCATTCATCAATCGAATAGGTCAGGGTATGAATGCCAGCATGCACGATACCCATAATCTCGGTATGGGTCACCCCACGTCATTGAGACTGAACTCATAGTCATCTAGCCTGGAAACTTGTACAGGTGCTCAGAGGATGGTCCAGCCCGTCTCTTCTAACAACAGTAAATTATGCATTGCCAAGAATTCTGTACCCGTTTCACCCCCTTTTTGCCTAGTACGAACATGAACGCAGAAAGTATGCGCAAGACTTGATAACATTTGACAAGGAATATGCAACTCTATGCTCCAGAAAGCCCAGAACGGCGGTAAACAGAGACGGTGTGACCCAGGAACAGTTCTTGCAGTGAGTTGTTCTTGCGTATGTACCCCGAGCCACTCGTCAGGTCGTTCACCAGATCATTCCGGACACATGCAGAATTCAAGATTGGCACGGGCGTGTGTTATTCCCCATCTGCGATCGTCGATCCCAAGCACCAGAAATACGCAAATAGACTCAT